>JALIZH010032104.1:0-15453 GCA_030522465.1 Rhipicephalus appendiculatus
GTTGTTCTTGTGCAGTTCTGCTGTGTCCACATTAGCCTTGTGTGTCCGCCGCATTGGTGTAGCAGTTGCGGTGCTCGACCGCTGACCTAAAGCTTGCGGGTTTGATCCTGGCCGCAGCGGTGGCATTTCGATGGAGGCGTAACGCTATAGGCCTGTGTACTGTGTGATGTCAGTGCACCTTAAAGGGGCCCTGCGACACAAATTTAGCGTGTCGTTTTCATCGCTGCTTCTCGAACTGTGGAATGCACCGAAATATTTGCGCGAGTGGCAACGCCAAGAACAGTGCTGTTATAATTTTATTTCTACGGAGAAACCACACTGTTTTCGGACTGGAGCGACATACAGCGGCTTTTTTGTGATCGGAAGTGACGCTTGCCACGTGGGAGTGACGACATAGGGCCGTTCGTTTTGATTGGTTCGATGCGACAAGTCGCGCGTAATATTCATACAGTCCCAGATAGACCGCACCATTGTGCGCTAAAAATGATAAAAGCTCTATCTATGCTTCGTCAGATACAGAAGGATTTCTGTTTGTAAATATGAAAATGTGAAAACAATTGCAAAACGACGCTAGGAGCGCTGCACAACGGCCACCACGAGGCGCAGTCGTCCGGTACGTCTCTGTAAGAGGCACGCGGTGATTGGAAGCGGCCTTTGACGTCAGTGGGAGAGTGAAATGTGAAAGGGAACGTTTTTTCGTCGTCTGCTGGAACTTTGAAGTGTGACGGCTTATAACTTCCGTTACCGTGTACCGATTTCGATAATTCTCTTTGCGTTCATCTCAGTATTCGGCACTACACGAATTCCAGGGCTGCAGAATGCAGACGCAAAAGCGTCGCAGGGCCCCTTTAAGGAACACCAGATGGTCGAAATTTCCTGAGCCCTCCAATACGGCGTCCCTCATAATCATGTCATGGTTTCGGTGGTCTAAATTTCCGGGACATTAGACCCTATTGTTATCCTCATGTATCAGGTCGACAGTGTGGCTCAACATGGCAGTCACTGCTGTTGATGAACCAACATGGTGCTTAAGCTTTATGCTTCAGCATTGCCTCTTTGCCCTGTTAAGCCGTAACATCCGATGGCGACCTCATTAAAGAGACGAGGACACGGACAGCACTGCGCATGTCTTTGTCTCATAGTCAGTACATGTCGTGGAACCATTAACAACGTAGAATATTTTATGTCATATCATTAAATGGACAGTACAAACCCCCCCATCCCCCCCCCCAAAAAAAGCTACAGTCGGATACAACTTAAGAATTCTGAAGAGGCCTCGCCCAGACGACCGAAGCGCAGCAGCCGATCGTCTCCGCGACTAGAGATGTATCATTGCTTCCGTGTATCGTCGCTTCCATCCACTGCGATTGCGAACGCATGCGGTTTCAGAGCCTCCACCATTGTGTTTTCGGCATCTGCAGCCATTTCCCCGACGGCAGTTGTTTTCGTACGTCCGCTCACGTACCGCTTCCCGTCCTCGCGCTTCGGGAGCAATTTCCGAAACAACGGTCCTGCGTGATCACTAACACCTAGCGGCAAGCTGTGTTCCACAAGAAATCCCGTGAATAGGCATACTGTGCGGATCGCACTGTCTTCGCAGCTCTTTTGGAAGAAACTTCGATGTTGCCCTGCCCTTCCGCAGCACGAACGTAGTTCACAGGCGCATGTGGTACAGAATTCGTACTTGTTACCTCTCCGCGAAGCCACAAAGCACGGAAGCTCAGCTATTTGAGTCCATAAACACTTGCAAGTACTTCTTTGCTTTTGACACCGCCATAGACCTGCCAACTGAACTCGGGGAAACACGCAACCCCCACAACCACGTAACAAACACAGCTAACGTCGAGGCAGGCGGCGTAGGCTTAGCGTGCAAAATGCGGGGGCCAGGACAGACGCAAAGTTGTGGTGACTTTTCCCTCGCCTTCTTTTGGTACGATGGCGAGCGCGTCTCGCGGCCGCCGGCCCCGCCCAGATTCGCGGTACTATAGTGCCTAGAATATACTTAGCAGTACTCTATGGTATGGTTACAATGAACTAGAAGTGTAGTGGCGAGTGCTCCTCCGCAGCACCGCAACTGACGCAGCAAGAAAGGCTGACGTGCGCGCGTCATTTAAAAAAAAAAAGCGCCTCTGCTGTGGCGGCCACTTTTCAGGAGATTCGAGATGGCATTCGTACAATCGGGAGACTAGGTCAAAATCCGGGAGTCTCCCGGACGATTCGGGAGAGTTGGCAGGTATGCCACGGTCTTCTTAAAGGAGTACTCACACGATTTTGAAACATCGCAAGAGGGACATTTTTCGTTTCTTTGGTTTGCAGTGTCAACACTCTCCACACAGCGGAGCCAGGCAACACGTATAAAATATTTTATTTTGATTTTAAAGTTTCGTCGCTGAGCATCTGCACACCAGCCCCACTGCAATGGACATTATCCCGACGAGTCAAGACAGTTCCTGAATTTGCAAGCTCTGCGTCCTCCATGCAGTCTAAATCGCAGAAATCGCTCTCAGGGTCACTGAACGACAATTCAGTCATCGTTGTTTTCGTGCACCACGAGCAGATGACAGATTTGCCGTTAGTATGTTGCCAGTTGCTGTCTTCCCGTGACGTCACACTGCTCTGAAACGTCACTGATAAGCCGCCACCTTGATACCGAAACCGAAATTGCTGTTTTATGGTAGCGGCATTAAAAATATATACAATGCATTCCCAAGCACTACGACACTCTTTATAGGTTTCTCGGCACCAGTAGTGTTATTCAAAACAACAATCCGAAAATTTTTGAAATTCGTGTCAGTACTCCTTTAAGTTTTATTCGACTAAAGGACTGTGCGAATACTTGAGTTTTGATATCGAATTCAATAATACGTCATCAAACAGTGCAGTTCGGCTTTTGAATGCATAGTATTTGTACTTACAAATAATTTTAGACCATGAAATTTCGAAGTATTCAAAACGAATAAATGGTGGCATTTTGCCGCATGAAAACCACCTGAAAAGACGGTTTCACTGCGAGGTGAGGCTGCTATGCCATGAAACCACATTCTCAGAGGATACACACACTGTTGCGTGGCCATGCTTCAAGGTTGAGTGTGAATATTACCTGCACCCTAATTATCTTAATTTTTTTCTTTTTTGAGTTTCAAAGCATATTAGACGGGTTTATATGGGCTTAGTGAGGCAAATTTTAAAATGTATTTTACCACATAACTTGCACCCTACTACTTTTGAAGGCCTGTTACTCTTCAAATTTGTGTGAAAATTTAATACTAATTACCATTCACTTTGACTTCACTTTAAACCAAAGGGTGACATTCGCACAAGATTAGCTCTAAAACATGTTTGCCTCAAAGGACATTATATGCGATTATCGCAGTTCAAAAATAGAAATCGCATACTTCCGAGAGCAGTCCACTAGGGAAACTTATGAATGCAGTTGCTGGACTGACTGCTCTTCTTCTCTGGTCACTGTCAAGCCAGCCCTCTTTGTAACTTTGATGACCGGGCCGAGCAGTGGTTGTGGTGCTCGGCTGCTGACTCAAAGGCCACAGGTTCAATCCCCGCCGCGGTGGTCACATTTCGATGGAGGTGAAATGGTAGAGGCCGTGTACTATGCAATGTCAGTGCACATTAACTCTTTCGTTACCGTGGGAAAATGGGCAACTTTTCGTAGGTTTTCGTTGGTATTTTTTTGTAATAAGTAATAAAATGGTTATACTGTAATGCAATACATCAAGAGAAAGCTAAGTAAATGTACTTTTGACGTGTGCAAGTTTAAAAAACTGAACTTGGAAAATAATATGCAGAAAAAAATCGTTAAAGGTAACATTTCTTGCAGATTTGAAAGAACATTTGCAATTGTATGTTTACTACATAAAAAGAAGTAAATGTGGAAAACATTCTGAAATATACAAATTGTTTAGATAGGAGACATCTACCTAACAGAAAAGGTTCACTGACCTAGCTCAACAACTGCATGAGTTACACTTGTTTACTTGTTGCCCAGTAGAAAGTGTCTTGTTCAGCCAGGTTGCAAAGTTTTTTTCTTTTTATTGCACAAATTTCTCACACACAGAAGCACAGTAAATATTAGTAAAAAGGGAAAGAAATGGGCTATTGAACTATGTATATATGGACATATTGCGCTCTATGGCTGCTCAAGAAAAAAATCTTAACTGGGAAAGTACAGTGTCGCAGACGGCGCCAGAACATCATTATGTATGACTTCACTACACAAAAAATATGTGAAATTGTGTAATTAAAAAAAAAGAACTTATTGCATCCATGTGAAAGAGAAGCAGCCAAATGATCGCTTCCAGATGCAACAGAATCGCCAGGAAGGCGTCATTCGCGTGAGGGACCGGCAACAAAAGCGCATGCCATCTTCGCGTAAACAGACGGAGCGAACCGCACAATTGGAACCGCCGCTTAAATCTCCGCCGCACGGGAAAATACAAACTACGCAAAAAATGAAAGATTGGTGCCTAGAGAATACGACAGATTGCGCTGCAAGTCCATAGGAGCGCTCATATTTTAAAAATAGCTTGTGGCGCGTATGGGTCACCGGTGACCCATGTCCTATGGACACGGTAACGAAAGAGTTAAAGAACACCAGATGGTCGGCATTTCCGGAACCCTCCGCTATGGCGTCTCTCATAATCAAATCGTGATTTTGGGACGTAAAACTCCAGATAATATTATTCGATGCCCAGGCCCTGCTGGCTCTGAAGTGCATCACCAGTGTTTCTGCCGTTTCGGCCTATGAAAAGTATGGAGCTTGGTGATGCATGTGATAATTTTGTTATTCTAGCACCCGCCAATTCTTCACCACCACTTCTGGAACTCCATGAACTTGCATGCGACTCAGCTTTTTCAAAACAAGGAATAGCAGCTCTGTTGATCACTGCTGCGTACGAGTGCCGGAAGTTTTGTAAAACCGCAGCACTCATGATGATGAACATTGATCATGTACAACAGAACATAGCATGGGGGGCAAATTTTTTTTGTGCCTTATATCCATGGTGTTTCCCACGGTCTGAAAAAGGTAGCCAAACGTGTTCATGGTCGCGTGGCATTTAGTGCTCCCCAGAAGCTCTCCCGGCTTGCCGCAAAAACCACATCGCTAGGAAAGAAAGAACCTGGTTGCCAGGTGAAGCATCGTAACCGCTACACACAATGTGTAGAGGGCGGGATCTACAGCATCCCGCTGACATGCAAAAAAACAGTACGTCGGTCAAACCGGCCGATGCATGAACGACCGGCTCTGCGAACACAGCAACAATGTTCGCAAAATGAACAGCGGGCACTTAGCCCTTTATTGCAGCACATGTGACACTGTTGAGTGCAAACCCCTTTTGGAGAGGTGCCAAGTGGTGGCGCGATGCGGCTCTCAATTAACGCGTAACATTATAGAGGCAGCAGAAATTGCAACACTTGGCGATAATTGCGTGAGCGTCCCGTCCATTGCCTTGACGGAAAAGGAAGTTCGGTACATGTCCCTTGCGCATTACCGCCTAAAGTGATGTAGGCTGATATTACTGTGCAAGTTTTTTTTTTGCAAATATAGTGCTTTGCAATCTTTTTTGTTCACATGTCGTTTTCTTTATATTTTGTCCCGTTTTGGAGATAAACTTCAGTTGTAAGTTCAGCGCTCGTCTGTGGTTCTTCCTTGTCCTTTGTCTTTTCTTGCGCTGGTGTCACATAATAGCATGGGGCTGTTGAAAAAATGTGCCAAATTGGCTATAGCCAAAAAAAAGCTCAGTCATGAAACCATCGGTACACTCCTAATATATCGCTGCTGTTTACCATCAGGAGTGCTGCTGCTGATCGGAATAGCAACTATTTCATAAATGATTGACACGTTCACAGGCAAACCCCTTTGGTATTTGATTTGGGATGACATATCACTGTTCGCACACCCCTACCAAAAACAATGACCAGCGAATGCTGCCAAGTCTACATCTGGCAGACAGCACAGAGCATTTGTCCAAAGCACACAACTTGCAGATGCCGTCACTGCCTATGCAATACGGTACCACTCATGATTAAACACTGTAGTACAGTTAAAGCTCGTTAATTTGAACTGTGTTAATTTGAACTTACAGGTAATTCGTACTGGAGCCCTGGTCCCAGCACACCCTTGTGTATTTCTGTGGGGAAAAACTAATGATAATTCGAAGGCATCGGTATCCACGATGGTTAATTCCAACTGGGAGCCCCTAGTTTTCACCACTCCTCGAAGAACTCGGCCCAGAGTGATCACAATCTGTTGCAAAATCAAACCGAACCAAATTCGCTAGAGATGCAAAACAATGAAAAGCAGTATTTCTCACCAGATGAGAATTCAGATGCCTCACTGAAGCTCTTGGGCAAGCTGCAAACGATGCTCATGGAGTCGCAACAGAAGCGAATCAATAAAAATGCAAATTACTGATTACTTTTAATTCTGGTTGCGTTAACCCTGCTATGAAAATAAACGTGTTTTGGAGCATGAATAGTGTCATATATTTCGACATTAAGGCTCACTGCTCACGTGAATGCATTTCGGTGCTTGTTTCTGGGGTATCACTGACTGATAAATGAACTACACTCAAACCTCATTATAACGAAGTTGCATTTTACATGAAAATAAGTTGGTTATATCCGAAAATTCGTTATAAAGGTATATTCCCAACACTAACAGTTGCAAGGGTATTCTTCATTTACTTAGTTATAACCGATACTTCGTTATATCCGGGTTCGTTATATCGAGCATTCAGTGTATGTTCGCTGTTAGAGCTACGTGAACTTAATTTACGAAAGCACCTGCCACAAACATGTAGTAGCGCGTAATTCGCAAAAAGAAGTCCAGAGGTGGCTTACTTGGGTTCGAACAATTTTATAGTCCTCTTCATGCTCGAATTAACGAGATTTTATTGTATTTCAATAGCACATTATACTCGCGTATAGCAAGTTAAGCTGGAGTGAAATTGCGTCACGGCTGCCCTTTAACCTCCTTCCAATCAATCGAAATCCAGATCCTGACCAAGGGTGAGCTCCAGGTGTCCGAGAAGGAACGCCACAGCCAGCTGGAATCGAGCTTTCGGGACATAGCCACCCTGGTGGCCGACATGTGCATCAACCCAGAGACCAAGCGGCCCTACCCCGTCAGCATTGTCGAGAGATCCATGAAAGAGGCACACTTCTCGGTGCGGCCCAACAAGAGCGCCAAGCAGCAGGTCGGTGGCGCTTCCTTATATGACTGGAATATGCATGCTACGTCGCAACAAATCTGTGCTCTGGTGTCGGAGCTGAGTATAGCGCCAGCCAGTCGGGAATGAGAGCTGACTACAAAGAATTGCTGTACTTGTGTTGCTCGCTATAATCTTTGTATTCTTTTCCTGCGTTGCTACCCTTCTTTTTTTTTAGGTAACAATAATACATTGACTTTTTGGAATCGTCTTTTGAGAGATTTATACAAAAGCCTTATGGGTCCCCTAGCCAACCAGCCTAAATTTGGACGCTGTACAAGAACAATCGGAAAGGTCCTTGGCAAATAAGCAAGTACTATAGTGTTTCGTAACAAAAACATAAACTAGGAACACCTATCATCAATATAAAATACAAAGCAGTACAAGGTACTGAAGAAACATTTTCTGGGCGGAACATCGCTGAATAGCATGCGTCTATTGGCTCACCTGTCATCCTTTCTTTAAACTAATGATGATGATGATTTCGATGGTGATTTGTCAGGGTTGCTCACTGACAGTGGTAAAGCCCTTTTCTTGGCTGTCATTACTGATCAACTGGTGCATTTTTTTTACATTCACCTGCACTATAGAAATGTGTGTACTGTTGTATTTCCCAGTGTATGAGAAGCACCCTTACTTTTTTTTACTTTTAGGGAAAAACATTATATTTAAGGCATTTCTGTATAAGATTCACCTATTTTTAATTCAGTCAACATGATAAAACAAAATTGTGCACTCTCATTGCACTCGTCACAAAATGTCATAATCATGCACTGCTCTGAATACCCATAAGCAGCTGTGTAAAACTTGTAACTGATGCTGTCCTAACGCATAGAATACCAGTATTCACTCCGCTTCACTTGATGCCATGAAGGTCACATCCACTGGAACACTGTCAAAAGTTCTGCTGCTTCGTTTGGTAGCGTCACTGCATTGCCGTTGTCGGCCTCTATGCAACTCTTACATGGCATTGCAAGCACTTTGAAGCACATCTTTGGTGTTGTCGCTATGTATGGCATTTTGTGCTTAGCAGGTACGCATAAACAATGATCGCGTCGCACCTATATGCACTCATACAAGTGATAAATGTCAGCCGGAAGCTGCGACTACAGCCGGACAGCAGAGACATCTCAAACAGTAACTTACGATAATAATGGAGTGGTGCTTTCGTTTTTTTGTAACTTGGGTGCTACTGTGTTACAGTGAAATGCTGTGGTGCCCCCCTTTTTTTTTTACTTATTGCATCAGTTCCGTGGGCTTAATGCTTTAAGAACAAACAATTACAGCAGCAGAATAGTAGGCGTCACAATGGTGGGCAGCCATGACGTCCACGGCTGTTGCACTACTGCAAGTGGCCAACACATGAGGCCATGATCACTCCATTATTACGAAGATAAAATATCTTTTTACGAATGCTGTCAATCACAGTTTATCATACTTGAGAATATAGTATGGATATATTGGTGACATGAATACGCGTGACTTTTTGCACATACATTAAAGACTCACTGTTGCATGAAATGCACCAGCTAGAATTGAGGAAAAAAGGCGCATGCTATTCACCAGAAAGTATGGTACTAATTTCTTTAGCAGTGAATTTTGTCTACCTATCCACTATCGTCTACTGTAAACAATCTACTGCAGGGGGTGCTACAAAATGAATGCAAACAGTACATTGCTTGCATTCATTTTCTTGCAGCCAAGTGCTTAATATTGAGACATGTTGTTTTTCTATATAAGTAAATGAACATGCACAATTACGATAATGTTTTCCCTGATTGTGCATTTGAATTGTCATCATCATACCTGTCAACTCTAAAAATGTTTTGTTAATGAATAGAGGCTCATTTAGCAAACATTGTATGAAGTTTTACAATAAATATTTTTTGTTCGTTGAAATTTTTGAACTTCTGATGGTGAATGGAAGCCATCAAAATGCAGTTCAGTTCAATTATAATGATCCTATTACAATGAATACTCATTTATTCTGAACAAAGATACCAAACCCATGGCTGGCATACCCATACCAAGTACCATGTACCAAGTTGCCCAGCAAGCCACACTTAGGAAGATACCACGATTCTATCTTCATGCTTTCTGTGGCAGTGTCTTAGAGTGAACATGGTACGGCTGTGAAGATGAAATTAACTTGCATGAAGGCTTCAACATGTTGCACCAGAAGGGTTATTTCAAAGCTGTGGATTCTCTTGTGGGACACAAGAGTCTGCAACATTGCAGCACTCACAGTTAGCCTGCATAGTTATGGTCACGCATGGTTCAGTTGCAATCAAGTGCTGCTGACATTAGTTAGAATGTCTTTGTCTCTGGACCTGACGAAGTTGATGCTGCATAGTCATGCATACATTGGGGTCATTGCAAATGAGATGTGAATGAAACTTTGTCATTATGAAACTTAAACTGCACTAGGGACGAGACACCAGAGTAGAAGCAGACAGAACGAATGCGTTCGTCCTGTCTACTTCTACTTTGGTGTCTCGTCTTTAGTGCAGTTTAAGTTCACATAATAATGTCTTACCAACTAGCCCCACAACACACGCTTCTCGAGAAGCTTTGTCAGTTGTGAATTGAATTTTAAAAATTAGAATATCATGCCAGGTATACAATGGCTGGAAAAGTGTCACAATTCTGGTTGAGTGCATTTAAGCATTTAATCACTGAAACAACCCACATGACTGTTTTAAATGCTCCCGTCAAATGCCACTTGTTTGCGTTTGAACAGTCTGGAAGCTGGCTTTTACATTGTTGGCATTGAAGAACCATGGTTGAGCTTACCAATTCCTATAGAAAGCAGTTGCTATTTTCTCATTTCATTGGCTCTTTTTTGCGTATTGACTAATATTTGAATGCTTGGCTCTAACGAATGCATCCTCTATGACCGTGATGTTCGTTGTAGATCGATTCAACCTCACTCGCTTTGAGCAAGTTCCCTCTGTTCCTGTTCCTCCTCATTGTCAAGCGTGCAAGGATGTTTTACTAACATAACGTTTCGTAATTTAATTTAACAAACTTAAATGACCTTCTGCAGGCCCTAGAGGCCATCCGTCAGCTGAAAGAAGTGATGCCCCTGGAGCGGTCACAGATGAAGCTACGCGTGGTGTTGCCCCATGGCAAGAACGTGCGACCACGCCTGGAAGCACTGGCCTCCTCCAGTTGAGATGGCCACCATCCATGGTGACACGGGCACCCTCGAGATGGTCAGTGCATCTTTATTGGCTTGTTTGAAAATTACTGTTATTCAACGGCAAAGCGTGCCATAATTTTCTTTTTCATTTCTACCTGACAAGCTGCAGTGGAAAGTTTCAGCATGGCATTTATCGGTATTCTACTTACCATCTGTCACGTATGTATACTCACACAGAGCTTTGTCAAGTGCCGGCATCGCATTGTTTTTAAATGAATTCTGTAAAAGCAAACAAAGTGAAAAATGGGGAAAAATTGTCATCCACCATTTTGTAACACAAAGCTGCATGGAAATCCATGCGGATTTTTCAGGAAGAAAGTTTCCTACTTGACAAAAAGGTTTTTCTGTTCAGGGTTTCAAACTCGGGAGTAGCGGCTTTCCTGGGTGGTTACTTTACCATCCAGCTGACCAGGAAGCTAGTGAATCGTAGTGCAAGCACTATTAGCTAGCCTGCGATCATTTCACGAAAGGAGTTTTAGGGCGCCATGAACAGTTCAAACGAGTGCAACCAGTTTTTATTAACTAACATAATTTATTGATTTAAAGAAGAAAATTTGTGTGTTCCTTAGATTTAACGGTGCTGTTGCATGCCACATCCACACTTCGATAATCTATGAGCAGCAAGATACTCGTGGGGCAGCGTCGCTTAACAATTGTAGTCATTGTGTACACCATTAAATTTACACAACTTGCAGACCTGCTATGGCTGTGTGTGCTGAGCTGACAACCCCTGGAAACAGTCCTGTGGGAGCTTTGGCTGAGCACTCTCACTCACGAGCACGGTTTGTCACATTTGGGCAGGAATCAATCTGGAAATTGTACACGCTGAGAGCTGCTTGTCTGCCTGGTTTGGTACACTAATTTCCAGTGGTTGGCGGCACTGGCTGTTCAAATGGCATTTTGTGGCATGAGTGATGCATTTATGTGCTATTTATGGCTCATGGCACATACCACATTGTGCAATTTCTGTACCTTCTGTTTTGCTACTGCATTACACTTAGATCCATTCAAGAGGCACCACACAGGATACATGGGCACTTAGGCTTAGCCTCATGACAGTAGATTGACGCAGTGTAAGTTGAAGCATATTTTTGAAGCTCTTACACTTCTTCACCGCAGGGATGGTGCAGCTGCGCTAATTTGCTGCCAAACCGTGATATTCGCTGAAAATGTGCCACACTGCTCCAGAACACAGAAATCGACATTCACGGATTCATGTTCTGTCAAGTTTTAGCAAAAACTGACAGCTGTGTCAGTAACTATGGTGCTGCCTCTTCTGTAATTTTTCACGGTATGTTCCGTATGAAACTGAAGCTAGGAAAAGTCTGCCTTGCATGTCACTACACTGTGCTGACCTTTATGGCAGGATATAGACTCACGTTCCCAGCTGTACGGGCTGCTGGTGACTCAATGCAGATATGCTACACCAACAATGTTATAAGCGTCAAGAATTTGCCCAGATGACTGGGTTTTTATGGCTACACGGTTCACCACCTCTGGGAAAAGGCATCTGCTTTTCTCGCTCTGTCAAGTTCCTGCTCCAGAGAGCATGCAAGGATAGATTGTGTCATGTGATTGCCGCGCCGGCGAAACTTGCCTTGTAGTATGTAGTACAGACACTTCTTTAGGTGGACTACTCCCAGACCAGATTCACTAACCATGTTCGGTGCATACTTCTTGAAAAAACAATGTGCAGCAGGAACATGCAGCTGCTGCACTCGCACGCTGCAACGAATATGATGAACATACGTTGCTGAATCTTGTACGAAAAAATATTCATCGTACAGTTGGAAAAGCTCATGAATAACGTGCATGTTTATAATTTACTTCCTCGAGGGAACCTTGTGCACTAGTACTCCGAGTGCAGGAAACTTGTTTGCCAGGCTTGAGACGCAATCACCTCTTTCCTTCATTCGTGGTTTCGTACTTGGAATATAGAAAGTGCCATTATTCCAGCGACATTCTCGCCTGTAGTTTTGTGTGCCCACTGTCTGACAAAGTGCAGAAACGGCAAAAGCGTTGATGTCAAGAGAAAATATTCATGCAGTGTTTATTTTCTTGTCCATGATATTAACATTATGAGTAGCCCATTTTCTGTAGAAGGTATTCAAGATCCGTAAATTATTGCATTCTGCGAATTCTACTAGTAACTCCCCTCTGGCGTTTCTAGAGCCGATACTCGTAAGTGGACGTGGAGGAGTCCTAATGGCAAAACTAAAAATGAAATAGACTTCATAATGTGTGCCCACCCGGGCATTGTGCAGGATGTGGAAGTAGTTAACAAGATCCGATGCAGTGACCACAAAATGTTAAGATCTAGAATTCACCTAGACTTGAGGAAGGAACGGCAGAAACTGATACGCAAGAAGCCGATTAATGAACTAGCTCTGAGAGGGAAAGTACAGGAATTCAGTTTCACTTCAGAATAGGTACGCGGCTTTAACCGAGGAAACCGACCTTAGCATGGACGCAATGAATGATAATCTGATTAGTATCATTAAGGAGTGTGCAGTGGAAGTCGGGGGTACAGTCGTTAGACAGGACACTGGTAAGGTAAGCTATCCCAAGAGACGAAAAACCTCATTAAGAAACGTCAAACCATGAAAGCCTCAAATGCAACAGACAAAATAGAGCTGGCAGAGCTTTCCAAGTTAGTCAATAGGCGTAAAGTAGCCGACATAAGAAAGTATAATATGGAGAGAATTGAGCATGCTCTAAAGAACGGAAGAAGCCTCAAAGCTATGAAGACAAAACTGTGCATAGGCAAAAATCAGATGTATGCATTAAGGGACAAGTAAGGCAAGGTCACAACCAATATGGATAGAATAGTTGAGGTAGCGGAAGAGTTCTACAGAGATCTGTACAGCAGCCGAGACAGTCAGGATGATAATGTAAGAAGCAATAATAGCCCAGAGGAATCTGACATCCCACCAGTATTGACAGGAGAAGTAAAGAAAGCCCTAAAGGGAATGCAAAGAGGCAAAGCCGCAGGTAACATCAGACCTGTTGAAAGACGGTGGAGAGATTATGTTAGAAAAACTGGCCACCCTGTATACGAAGTGTCTCTCGACGGGGAGGATACCAGATTCTTGGAAGAATGCCAACATCATCTTGATCCATAAGAAAGGGGACGTCAAGGACCTAAAAAATTACAGGCCCATCAGCTTACTGTCCGTTGTCTACAAGCTATGTACAAAAGTAATTGCTAACAGAATTAATACGACATTAGAGTTCAATCAACCAAAGGACCAGGCAGGATTTCGTACAGGCTTCTCAACAACAGACCATATTCATACTATCAATCAGGTGATAGAGAAATGCGTGGAATACAACCAACCCCTATACATAGCCTTCATAGATTACGAGAAGGCATTTGATTCGGCGGAGACATCAGCAGTCATGCAGGCACTGCGAAATCAGGGCATCGACGAAGCCTATATAAACATAATGGAAGAAATCTACAGCGGATCCACAGCCACGATAGTCCTCCATAAAGAAAGCGACAGAATCCCAATAAAGAAGGGCATACGGCAGGGAGACACGATCTCTCCAGTGCTATTCACCGCGTGTTTACAGGAGGTTTTCAGGGCCCTAGATTGGGAAGAGTTAGGGATAAGAGTTAATGGAGAGTATCTCAGTAACCTGCGATTCGCTGATGACATTGCATTGATGAGTAATGCGGGAGACGAATTACAGCTTATGATTACTGAACTGGATACGGAAAGTAGAAGAGTAGGTCTGAAAATTAATATGCATAAAACTAAAGTAATGCGGAACAATCTTGGCAGAGAACAGCGCTTTGCGATAGGTAACGAGACACTGGAAGTTGTAAAGGAGTAAGTCTACTTAGGACAGGTAGTAACCGCGGAGCCGAACCATGAGAGTGAAATAACTAGAAGAATAAGGATGGGATGGGGCTCATTCGGCAAGCATTATCAAATCATGAATGGTAGTCTACCACTATCCCTCAAGAGGAAGGTATACAACAGCTGCATCTTACCGGTACTTACCTACGGAGCAGAAACCTGGAGACTTACAAAGAGGGTTCAACTTAAACTGAGGACGACGCAGAGAGCGATGGAAAGGAAAATGATAGGTGTGACCTTAAGAGACAGGAAGAGAGCAGAGTGGGTCAGGGAACAAACAGGGGTTAAGGATATCATAGTTGAAATCAAGAAGAAGAAATGGATATGGGCCGGGCACGTAGCACGTCGGCAGGATAACCGCTGGTCATTAAGGGTAACTGACTGGATTCCAAGAGATGGCAAACGCGTGAGGGGGAGACAGAAAATTAGGTGGGTAGATGAGATTAAGAAGTTTGCAGGTATAACGTGGCAGCAGAAAGCACAGGACCGGGTTGATTGGCGAAACATGGGAGAGTCCTTTGCCCTGCCGTGGGCATAGACAGGCTGATGATGATGATGATATTAACATTAAATATAAATTTGTAGCCCCTCGGTTGTTCTCCTTGTTCATCTTTTTTTTTTTTTTCAGCTTGCAACTTTACCATGTGAATAACTCTCTGACATACAATATTATTTGTGATAGCTTTTATAAAATGGCTTCTTAACAGTACTTTTAATCTATAACAGAAAGAGTTATGCTGTTTTTTTTTTAATTATTATTACTAGCTGCTTCAAAATGCTATTTTTCCTGCAACAAAAGGTGCTCTGAAAGCAATCTGAGCTGTCCCATGCCTGTCAGCATGAAGACGCCATTTATGGTGTGCAGGGCAAACGGTAGCATTATGGTCAGCGTGCACTGCATTATGCTGCACGGAATGGTGTGGAAAGGAAAAATGTAGAAAATGCTTGCTGTCTCTGTATTATTGCAACTCCCTCACAGAGACTCAAGGCCTTTAAAATTAACAGTAACATGGCGATATGGTTGTGGTGCAGTACGCACTGTCCTGTCCCCCTTTCCTTGTCCATGTCTCCGGTGCACTTCGAACTAAAAGTCAACATGCTGAAGACAAACCGCCGGATGGGATGAGGCTACCATAGCGCCATAGATCCCTTGTGATGA
>JALIZH010032107.1:0-27544 GCA_030522465.1 Rhipicephalus appendiculatus
GTCCAGTACAAGCGGAGTTAACAAAGATTTGTCGCACGCTGCAATTGCATTATCTCTTCTCTCGTCCCAACGAAAGCGCTGGAAGCTAAGCAGGGAGGGATAGCACGGGGGAAGAAAACACGTCACGCGTGCCTCGTGACCTTGAACCCTTTTAAATGCGAATGCATTTCTTAGCCGCGCTATGTCAGGCGGCGTTGTCCGGCGTTGTCCACGGAGGAGGAGGATAGGTACAGTGCTTCGCCGCTCCTTCTCTCGCCGTTCGCTCTCTCTCCTCCCTCCGCCCCACTCTCCCGTACCGCTCGCGCCTCACTCTCGACCGTTCGCTGGCTGGCCGCCTCTCAAGGCGATGGCAGAAGTGGAGAGGAGGAGCGCGCTCTGGTGCGTGAGGGCGCTCGCATCGTGGCAGCGCGGCGGAGCTGCCGCGATAAAAAAAAAAACAGGCGCTGCGCCATGCTCCCGACCGGGCTGCAGAAATATTAGGCGCCTTTTTCCTTCTTCGAACCACAACCAGCATATATAAATGGAGTGAAGCGCGCGCGAAATGCATTCGCATTTCCTCACGATTCCCTTCGGGGAGGTGGGGGCATTTTTTTTTCTCTTCGAATGCGCGGCTTTTCAGTGCGATCGCACGCGCGCGCGTGGACAAGTCGCGGCTTCCGCGGCGGCCCCAGTAACGACCGAGCGTGCCATGCTCAAATCAGCCGATGGCTGATACTTAGCCTGGAATGTAGTGATTTTTGAGCCTGTGATGTCATTTGTCGAGAGAAGAGAAGCGATTTTCAGCTGACTTTGAGAATTTATTGTAAATTCCAAGCCGCGTGCTGCGCTATAATATTTGACTCGCGTGTTCTTGGAAACCTTGACTACCGATCGGCAGCGTTTTCTGACCATGCTCAAAAAGTGTTGCAGGGCCCCTTTAAAGCTCGAGGTAAAACGTCGGGTGTCCGCGAAAAACCCTTCGCGTCGTTGCTTATCAGCCGTGCACACCGACGGAGACAGTCCAAGCAGCCGGCGCGCTGAGTTTGCTCGCCGCGCGGCAGAGTACGAGCGACGAAAGACCCACGCTTCTACCGGGGGTGCCACAGCCAGCTTTGCACGTTAGTTCTGGCTCTGGAGTCTGGACATTCTTGCATGCTCTGTGACAGGCAGTGATTCGATTCTCCTTTGTCCACGCCAAGGCAAGAACCTAGCATCAGCCAAGAAGGCCTCCATTAAGCCCCTTAAGATCAACCACCTTCGCTGTCTCTTATGCTTTACACGGCTAGTGTAAACTTCTGCTCCTTTTTTTTTATTTCCCACAAACTGGAAGCCCAGTGTTTGACCGGAACTCCCTGCTTAAGAAGTTGTAATGTCACTCACCTCTCGTGCCACTAAAGACCTTGACGAATGCGCCCCTCCAGGGGCCCAGAAAGTATGAAGTTCCAGCCAACGCCAAAAGGGGGAGAGAAAGATTGACATAGTACATCCACTCCGCTAAGACGAAAACATAGTACATCCACTCCAAAGGGCTGTCATTGTGAATGCAGGAGTTTCCACTAGAAGGGCCGTAATAAGCTCAATATTCTAAAAAAAAAAAAAAACATGGTTGATCCCTCCGTCACAGGAATCGGTATAACACGAAAGTGAAACATGTCCTTAGAGAAGTAGTTGAATGTTGTCTGTACATTGATATAACAGAGCTATTGGTGTTTGACATTTATAGAACCGTTTAACGTGAATGCATCCACGTTGACGCTTGGTGGTACATCTGTATCCCGACGACTAACGTCCATGATCAATGATTAAACAAACCCTTGTGGTCATAGATGCTTGTGGTAGCTGAACGGGGAGAGCGGAATCAGAGAAAGCGGTGTGACACGCAGTAGAGCGACACTGAGTGGACGCCGACATTGAGCTAATGTCGCCTACTCGTGGCATGTTACAGTTATTGAACACCGCTGCCCGACTAGAGGGAAACGCAACGCGCGTCGTGTCTTCCCCGTTGGCCGGCTGCGATTTTTCACGGGGCGAGCGTATGTTGGGAACGCCCAGTTACGGCCACGCGAAGCACTCGCGCGTCCCAGAGCGTTTTTCGGTATGGATAGACGCTATGGGCGAGGCCGACGCTGGGGGTACCGTCTCCACCGGGCAATGCAAAAAGTTGCACTTTTCCTATTCGAAACGTGCCGAATGGGATGGACACGCAGAAACGACGCTTTGAAGGAACTAATCGTGGATTGCACGGTCATAACGCATTACTTCACTTAAGCAAGATCACTGGGAGAGGACAGTGGTAGGTATAAAAGACGCGTTTGTATAGCCTACAGAGAATGTGACCGTGGCGCAGTGGATAGCGTGCCCGCCATCGCTTGTCGCGGACCAAGAGGTCATAGGTCGGACTCCCGTTGACGGAACTTCTTTCTTTGTCTTCTGATCATGTGTATTTTTTTCGAAGTCATTTTCAGTGACGGAAATACGTCACTGAAATCTTGGTGGACCCCGGCATAAAACACATTCGTGTTAAAAAAAGCTACAACCTTCGTGTCAGCAACCGAGCACCAGAACCGTTGCACCAGAACCGTTACACCAGCCCGTCTGCGAAACGCGTGCGGTGATCTCAGAGTCAAAGTCCTTCAGTTGCGTACTTGGTGACGGTGGTTTTTGCTGACCTTCCTTGGCTGCTCACGAAATTGGCGCAGTTTCGCCGACATGGTGCTGGTTATATCATTAGCGATGAATGCGTCACCGCGGAAACGCCGTCATTGCAATATTTCAAAAACCAAAACAATCGTAACGAAACGCCTAGCATGGGTCAGTCAACCAGAAAGGGGTGCGCATATCAAGTTAGTCAGTTGTAGGGGCGTGCGAATATTCGAAAATTTGGAATAACGAACCGAATAGTGCACATTGAGAAATACCGAATATTTTTCGAATAATAAGCACCGATGGGAGAACATCAAAGGAACGAAATGTTGGAACAGGAAGAGGTAACAGAAAGGGAAGAGAGAAATAAAAAGATAAATGGCGAGAGAACGAGGACAAAGAGAGAGAGAGAGAGAAAGAGATAGCAAAAAAAAAGAAAGAAAGGAAAGAAAGAAAGAGAGAAACAGATAGAAAGACCGATAAAGAAAGGGGACAGAGAGAAAATGGATGGAAACAGACGCAGAAAAGATATAGAAGAAAATAGAGCAAGCATAGTCTTCTACAGTATACCAAGAGTGGAGAAAGGAAGTGAGGGTGAGGAGAAGGGCAACGCCACCAGCTCCACTGCTTCGTCACTCTTCACATCACTTGTGCGTAGTTGCACCAATTTCTTTTTTGATTACTCTAATACTAGGCAGTGTTACGAGAGGTCTCGGGTAACTGTTGTGCAAGTGATTCTAGAGAATGCTTCACGAGTACAATCGTAAACCTTTCTTGAAGCTATTCACGACATCTTCTTTTAGCGCTAAAAAAGACACATGACAGACGACAGGGCAAGCTCTATGAACTAGTTTATTGCAACGTGCTGCAATAAAATATAGAGCATAGTGAGGAACCGAGTGCGGACTAACCGAGCGCTTGTCTAGAAAAGACCACTTTTCCTGCTATGAAAATGTTGCATAAAAAAACCGGCAGATCCCACGCATTGTGGTAATCGATGTAATGCGAAGCAGCCAACAAGAAGCAAATCATGCTGTACATGACATGAATGTCATGACTTACATGTAAGGACCTGTCATTTATGTTCGTCATACAGTCACGTCGCGCAATACCAATTTTGGTGTATATCAACGAGCGAACTGGACGCAAGTGCACCATGAGGGTAGGCGTGTAAATCACGTTGTACATGGCATGCGTGTCGTGATTTTGATGTTACCACCTGCCATTTATGTTCGTCATACAGTCACGTTACCCAATACCCATTTTGGTTTATATCAAGCCAGCGAAACGGCCGTGAGCGCATCATGAGCGTGGCATGTAAATCATGTTGTACATGACATGGCTTTCATGATGTTCATTTTGCGATCTGTCATTTATGTTTCTCATACCTCATGCATACACGTCACGCAATACCAAATTTAGTGTAAATCAAGCTAGCGAACTGGCCGCGAGCGTGCCGTGAGCGTGGCATGCAAGTCATGTTGCACATGCCATGTCATGATTTCTATATTACCACTTGTCATTTATGTTCGTCATACAGTCACGTCACACAATGCCATATTTGGTGTATATCAAACTAGCGAAATGGCCGTCAGCGCACCATGAGCGTGGCATATCAATCACGTTCAACATGACATTAACTTCATGATTTTCATTTTACCACATGTCATTTATGCTGGTCATGCATAAATGTCTCATCATAGCAATTTTTAGATATATCAAGTGAAGGAAACGGCCGCAGGAGCGCCAGGGCCATCGCGTGTAAATCATACCGTTCATGAGAAGTTAATCATGATTTTCATGATACGACGAGTCATTCGTCTTCGTCATACAGTCATATTATATGCCATACCAATTTTGGTATAAATCCCATTAACGATGCGGTCTGGAGAGCGAAAAGCCGGCAGATCCCACGCACTATGGGAATCGATGTAATGCGAAGCAGCCAGGAAGGAGCAAATCATGCTTTACATAATTTGCATGTCATGTTTTACATGTTAGGACCTGTCATTTATGTTCGTAATACAGTCACGTAGCGCAATGCCAAATTTTGGTCTATATCAAGCTAGCGAACTGGACGCAAGCGCACCATGAGTGTGGCATGTAAATGTCGTTGTAGATGACATGCACACCAAGATTTTTATGTTACCACCTGCCACTTAGGTTCGTTATAGTCATGTCACTCAATACTAAAATTTGGTGTATATCAATCTAACGAAACGGCCGCGAGCGCGCCATGAGCGTGCGATGCAAGTCATGTCGCTCATGACATGTCATGATTTCATATTACCACTTGTGCTTTATGTTCATCATACAGTCATGTCACTCAATACCAAATTTGGTGTATCTCAAGCTAACGAAACGGCCGCGAGCACGCCATGAGCGTGGCATGCGAGTCATGTCGCACATGGCAAGTCATGATTTCCTTATTACCACTTTTCATTTATGTTCGTCATACAGTCATGTTCCCCAATACCAAATTTGGTGTATATCAAGCTAACGAAATGGCCGCGAGCGCGCCATGAGCGTGGCATGCAAGTCATGTCGCACAGGACTAGTCATGATTTTCATATTACCACTTGTCATTTATGTTCGTCATATAGTCACGTCACTCAACCCCAAATTTGGTGTATATAATAATAATAATAATAATATCTGGGGTTTAACGTCCCAAAACCAAGATATGATTATGAGAGACGCCCTAGTGGAGGGCTCCGGAAATTTTGACCACCTGGGGTTCTTTAACGTGCACCTAAAAATTTGGTGTATATCAAGCTAACGAAATGGCCGCGAGCGCGGCATTAGCGTGGCATGCAAGTCATGTCGCACATGACATGTCATGATTTCCATATTACCACTTGTCATTTATGGTCGTCATATAGTCACGTCACACAATACCGAATTTTCTGTATATCAAGCTAACGAAACGCCCGCGTGCGCGCCATGAGCGTGGCATGCAAGTCATGTCGCACATGACATGTCATGATTTCCATATTACCAGTTGTCATTTATGTTCGTCATACAGTCACGTCGCTCAAGACCAAGTTTGGTGTTATAAAGCCTAACGAAACGGCCGCGAGCGCGCCATGAGCGTGGCATGCAA
This sequence comes from Rhipicephalus appendiculatus, assembly GCA_030522465.1. Classification (NCBI taxonomy): domain Eukaryota; kingdom Metazoa; phylum Arthropoda; class Arachnida; order Ixodida; family Ixodidae; genus Rhipicephalus; species Rhipicephalus appendiculatus. The sequence continues at coordinate 5,726 of JALIZH010032107.1, forward strand.
GTCATGTCGCACATGGCAAGTCATGATTTCCATATTACCACGTTTCATTTATGTTCGTCATACAGTCATGTTCCCCAATACCAAATTTGGTGTATATCAAGCTAACGAAACGGCCGCGAGCGCGCCATGAGCGTGGCATGCAAGTCATGTCGCACATGACCAGTCATGATTTCCATATTACCACTTGTCATTTATGTTCGTCATACAGTCACGTCGCTCAAACCAAGTTTGGTGTATATGAAGCTAACGAAACAGCCGCGAGCGCGCCATGAGCGTGGCATGTAAATCATGTTGTTCATGACATGCACGTCATTATTTGGATATTACCACCTGTCATTTATGTTCATCATACAGTCACGTCACTCAATATCGAATTTGGTGTATATCAAGCTAACGAAACGACCACGAGCGCGCTATGCTCGTGGTATGTAAATCATACTTTTCATGACAAGTTAGTCATGATTTTCATGATATGACCAGCCATTTATGTTAGTCATACAGACATGTTATGCCATACCAAATTTGGTATAAATCCCATTAACGATACGGCCAGGAGAGCACAAAGTCGTAGGCCGCTATTTAGATAGATAGATAGATAGATAGATAGATAGATAGATAGATAGATAGATAGATAGATAGATAGATAGATAGATAGATAGATAGATAGATAGATAGATAGATAGATAGATAGATAGATACGCTCAAAGTCGCCGAAGTTCGCTAAGAAATGCTTCGCATTTAAAAGTCGTAGGCAGCTAGATAGATAGCCCCATACGCTCAAGGTCGCAAAAGTTCGCTAAGAAATGCTTCGCATTTAAAACTTTATCCCGCTGTTATATATGGCGATGAACGTGTTGCTCACACAATCAGTTCCTTTTTTATTTTTAATGTACGCCGTCTAGAGTTCACGAGCTGATTTGTTCGATAGTCGGTTGCAACATAAGAATAAATAGAAGCTCCGCCCACGAGATCGCATGGCGCATTTTTTGCATGCCTCCCCGCTGCAAAGCAAGTATTTCCCAAGAAATCGACGAGTACGGTAATATACAGGCGATAAGCATGGTATTGCCAGCGATGCAGAAAACGCGTGCTGCGTTGCAACTTGCCGCTGTCGAAACGATGGTATGTGATAAACACTCCTAGGGCCTGCCGCTTCGCTATATTTCAAAAGCGGCACTACGACAAACCTATACTGCATCGAATGAAGACTGGCGATAGTGATGCTGAGGCATATATGTGCGAATTACTGTATCAAAGAGCTTTTTTGAAGAAACGAATATGACAAGAAAATTCGGATGGCTGCTGTCGGCGCAGTGGTGCATGGCCTCTCGTTTCAGCAGAAGACTCGATGCTGCATTTTTGATTGGTTCTTCTTATCCTTTACGTCATAGAGAAGAGAGGCCATGATTTGTCGCGCATTTTACGCATGGACAGTGGTGCATTTTACTTTTTGTTCTTTGGCTGTCACCGGCTATAGATATGCACTTGGTTGGTATGCGCATCACTATGCTATATACACATTCATTGTGACCCCTTGCAATAAGCCAGTCATTGATTCCACTTGCCCTGTCATATTTCATGTGTTTGTTCTTTGTTATCTCTAAAATGAAGATGTCAAGTATTCAACAACTCGCCCAACAACAAGTTCTTATTAGGCATATTTCTGGAAGTTCATACGCTTGGTATCTATGCCAACGGGCCCGGCAGTCAGTCATGTTGAAGGAAAATATATCTGAAGTCTGGTGGGGCCCTTTCTACCTCTCTTGCAACAGTGATGCAGTGCAGTTGTTGTATTGACTGTTTGACGCCCCCTTCACATGATGACCATCTGGGTAATCAATAAGCTGCTCGTGGGATGACCTGTTCATGTCAATGAGATGTTAATACTGCTGCGTTCTTTCCGTGGTGTGTCAAATGGACAACGTTGGAACAGTGCAACAGAACTGTTACGAGTTATCACGTGCTCCTCTAGGAGTGCGTTCAGGTACGTTTGATTGGCGCAACATTATCTTATAGTACCATTCCCCTCGCTTTATAACTTCCTACTGAGGATGATGAAACGCAGTTTTTAAGTTGGGATACAGTTCACTGACTCAAAGAGTAATACCTGTGTCACACGGGTACTTTTGAAAGGCCCTCGAGTGGACGGCCGTCGAAACGCCGCAGCTCCATCGACTCGATAGAGTTGTCACGCTGCTACACGGCAGTTTTCAACGGCCGTTGAGGGGTTCAGATGTTTCTCGCAAAAATTGTGTGGCGCTGCAAATCTTTATTACCGTTTTCAGAGCTGGCGCGGTTTTTTTTTTTTTGGCGGCGGCGCGTTTGCCATTTCCCACAAGGCACACACAAAAACAGTAACTCCACCGAAAAAAAAAAATCACGTCCTAGAATTTAATGCCCCACACACACACGCAAAAGAAAAAAGCACTGCACAACTGCGAATAATAAATAAAAAACTTCGAAGCAAAATGAACATGTGGAGATGAAGAAAAAAGAAGCAAAAAGCAAATACCTACACAGGAAAAAAAAAGCCGCCAGCAGTATGGCGGCGGAGACAGACTGGCGATAACGATAACGAGCACGGCGAGCCAGCACGTTTCTGTTGTCGAGAGTATGAGCAGTTCGTACATTCAAAATGGCCAACATAGTTTATTAAATAATTTATTACGCCCACGCATGCTACTTTTAAAACATAATGGTGCATTTTTCTTTTTCTAGTCGTAGGGTTTGGCAAGCTGTCAACGAGAGTGCACGTTTGCGCTGTTTCCGCTTCCATCGCTCAATAGCCATCGAAGTTTCAACGGACGGGTTCGGTGCTCCGTTGACTCGATAGACTATTGACTCGACGGCCTTCGAAATCGCCCGTGTGGCAGCTCGTGCTTGACAGTTGAGTCAATAGACCGTCGGTTCAAAACCTTCCAAACGCCCGTGTGACACCGGTATGACATACGCGGTGCGTGGAGTAATTTACGTGGTACTGACACTAAATGTTTGGCATTTAAAATGTATTGACAGGCACTTGGGATGAATTACGTGGAGCCTGGATTCAGTTCAGCAGTACAACTTGTACTTGTGTAAAATTAGGTCCTCGTTCAAGTGGCAGGGGCTATCAATAAAATTTGCTAGATTCTGGCGAAAGGGACTGTCCAGCGACAGTGAATGTCCAGCCGAGATGCAATGTCCAACGAGACTCACTATGCAACAAGACCACTACATGATATTGCGTCTTCGTCAATGAGAACTAACAGACAATAATGCCAAGTAAAGTATTGGAGAAGTTACTTCTAGTAAATGTAATGTAAATGTGAAGAAAGAAAAGTGGACGAAAAGATAACTTGCCGCGGGCAGGGACCGAACCTGCGACCTTCGAATGACGCGTCCGATGCTCTACCAACTGAGATACCGCGTCGGCTATCCCCCCCCCCCCCGTCCACTTATGGGGTATATTCGAAGGTCGCAGGTTCGGTCCCCTGCCCGCGGCAAGTCATCTTTTCGTCCACTTTTCTTCCTTCACATTTACACTACATTTACTACAAGTAACTTCCCCGATACTTTACATGACACTATTATCTGTTAGTTCTCATCAATATTTGTATAACAAAGAAAAACAAGCCCTTAACATTTCCACTTGCATCTCTTTGGACATTCAGGCCGCAATTTCGCAAGTGAACACGCGAAGGTGTTGGTGTTTGATTACTTTATGATGTGGAGATGATGAAAACGGGAAACTGCAAAAAAAATCGCGTAAATCTTGCATAAAATCATGATAAACGAATCTAAAAAAAAGTATCAATAGTTGAGGACTCGACTTTCTCCCTCAAACAGGGAACAATTTTCGGACTGGCCGTGGGTGATGTGCGAAGATAGCACGAGCTAATGTACTTCGGTGAAGCGTACTTTTTTTTGCTGGGAAGCAGCGCTAAAGAAAGGACGGAGGAGAAAGGAGACAAACCAAGGCGTTGTTCACTAATCAGCTTAGTTCCCACTCTTACTTTTATACTTAATTTTAAGGCGAAAGCCTTTAATGTCTGATGCTCACGTCCGTCCGTCCGTCCGTCCGTCCGTCCGTCCGTCCGTCCGTCCGTGTCCATCCGTCCGTCCGTGCCCGTCCGTCCGTCCGTGTCCCGTCTGCCCCTGGCATCTCAACTTCTCGCCCACCAGCCGCCGTTCTATCGTCGTCGCCAGCCAGCCCACGTCAATTCGACCAGTCAAGCATCCGTGTTTTGGTCAGACTGAACTCGGGTTCTTCTCCGCTCGGCCGCTCAGCCACGTTAGAGCTAGACTATCTAGTTTAGATCACTGAACCTACGTTTTGATTGTAATTAGGAGTGGTTTACCGTGTGCACTGAACTTCTTACTAAGTGTGATTTTGTGTACATATATAGCTTTCACTTTAATTCTTGATTAAATGTCTCGTGTGTTGGTTTGTTAAACCAGCTGCTTTGTCAATAAGACTCTCAGCGGCTCAGCCATAGAGGGCCGTTACGAACCAAAAGAAGAATTTACATCACAACACCCAAGGTGCACGTCTGCTTCTTCAAGACTTCTAGTCGAAGTTTCGTTGCTTTTAAGGCGAAAGCCTTTAAAGTCTCATGCTCACGTCCATCCGGCGTCAGTCCGTCCGTCCGTCCGTTCGTCCGTCCGTCCGTGTCCGTCCATCTGTCCGTCCATCCGTTCGTGTCCGTCCGTCCGTGTCTGTCCATCCGTCCGTCCGTGTCCGTCCGTCCGTCCGAGCCCTGGCACGGAGCCAGGTGGCTGCCGGGGTGCGCAGACGGACGCCGGTCGCGTCGGACTCTACAGCGCTCGCGCTTTGCTTGCGTAGCGTCGCTGTGCCAAGCGTTTGGAATCATTCTGACCAACGCTGTCTCAGTGGACACAGGCGTTCGCGGAACACACTTTGGAATTTACAAAGGGTCCGTCAATCTAACCGCTGGAACGCGGACGGCGTTTGCACAATGCGCAAAGCGCGAGAAAATACGAACGCAAGCGAACGGAGGAAGATTAGTCTCGCGTCTCGGTGCGACTCGCGGTAAAAAATTAAACAAGAAAACACGCACACATTCGGTTTGTGTGTTATCCCACTGAGAGTGTAAAGGAAAGAAGACATGGTATAGTCAGTCGAATGGCCACACGCTTTCGCCGTACACACTTTGGAATATACAAAGTGTCCTTCAATTTTTTGATTAGTTTTTCTTTGCTTTACCTATTTCTGATATAGTTCTTTCCCCTCTCTTTTTTCCCTTTACCTTCTATTCTTTCAATTTTTTAAAAACTTGCGTTACAATTAGTGGTATGGAAAGGGGTCATCTTTATTTACGATATAAAAACTTTCTTTATCCCCATTCTAGCGTATCTCTTTTTCGAGCTGTCATTCGCGCTTTTTCCAGTGTTGCCAACCAATCTTCGAAAATACCCTACGTTATGGTCAAAATTACCCTAATTTGCCCTACACAATATTTTTACTACCCTACGTTTTACCCTACGCCTAAAAATAGCGCAGTATAACGATAAAATGTACAGACTACACTTAACTGTACCTCTTGCAGACGTGTAGTGGCACTGAAGTCGGTACCTACATTGAAAATTGGTTTGTAAATTAATTTAGAAGAGAGAATAAGAAACATGATGATAGAATAGGGAACGAGAATGCGTTCCGGTATTTGTATGAGAAGAGCGTTGACTCATAGGGGGATAAAAAGAACTAGGAGACTCATAAGCAAGTATACGGCTGGCAATGTAAGCGATATGGACAGAAAGAGTGTTAAGCGAAACTTCATACTGGCGGAAAATGTGTATTGGATAGCAGCGATGGAAGGAAAACTGCCTCTGGGCAACTAACGAAAAGGCAAAGCCGAAATAAGTATGGATACACTTTACAATACTTCGAGGGGATGCACTTTGCAGTTTGAAGCCAGGTCGAGTTGCCTTAGTACGCATATATTACAAAGGGAGATTCAGTAAAGAACAATGCACATGCATTGGGAAAGCAAGGGAACGACGTGGAGCATGTTTTAATTGAAGACATCCACCCGGGTGCATGTTAAGGCACTAGGCTACATGAACCCTTGGGTTCTATGGATAACATGGGAAAGGTAAACAGGTTGGGGATAGTAATAAGTAAAAGGTGACTGGAGGATTGGTGGCGGAAAAGTAGGCAGATAGCAAAAAAAGAAAAGGCAGGAAAACTAAGTTTAATCCGCGCTATGGCGCAGAAAATTAGGCTTTGAATTTATAATGTTTCTTTTAGGAAGAGAACCTTAATTCAGTTGGAGAAGATTAGGTCCTAATGTAATAATAATAATACTAATAAAAATAAAATCCTGATCTTGGTGAAGCGCAGGTCACCACCAGTTATCAAGGGGGGCGCTCTTTCATCCGCCCATCTAGTGTCGTCAAAAACACTTGTGCACGCGCCTAAGATTAATCGTAGGCGAAAGGTACCTTTTATTAAGGACGATAGTCTTTCTTGGGATACTTAAACGGAGAAATTTTGGTCTGTCTGTCTGTTTCTCTGTTTGTCGGCACGTCACACGATTCAGCCACCCGGCCAAAGTTTAACCACTTTCTGAGCGCCCAGCCATCTTGCACAAGTATTTTTGTTCATACTTGTGAACATTGTCGATCAAAAAGCAAATGTTACGCATGTCTGAGGAGCAACGTCAATAAATAAGTAGTCTCTGGTATGTTTCTTTATAAGAAAATACATAGATACGTAATTATGAAGACCCCAGCGTTTCTTAGGCTGCGCTCAAAAAGCGACGCTATGCACGAAAAAGCCCTCGGCCGACGATATGTTGCTGCTGGGTTCTGCACAAAGTGATGTTTCTCGACAGCACTGCCAGATGGCGTCCATGTCTCACGCAGCGCCTCTTCTATTTTATCAAGGCCAGCCAGATGCGGCCGATTCAACATAGAGAAAGCGCTGTCTGAGGCAAGGCAAAACAGTGTAGTACGGCCGGCAGAAGACTATCGTCTTTCGACGACATTTGCGGCGAAGCACGCAGATACGCGGCCATTTTTTTTTTGTGTTTTCCGTACACTGTATTGATTGCCACGCCGTCGAAAGATTGACGTATTATCTTTCGCGTCTGCTGTATGCTGGTGACATATGAATAAAGACAGTTCCCGCTTTACTCAAAGAAGGGTTTAGTTTTCGTATGTATTTAGGCATGTCACCTTCGGGGATGTCGCGTTGACCGTCTACATCTTTCGCTGATGGATGATTAGCGAAAAGTGGAAATTACCCTACGTCTAATAAGACAATCGTATTACCGCCCTACTGCCCTTCGTTGCCCCCAAAATTCCGAAAATACCCTACAAGTAGGGTAACTACCCTGCGGTTGGCAACCCTGGCTGTTTCCCCAGCAAATATGAAACAACCAGCCGGAATAGGCAAGCCTTTACGTATTTTTTTTGCCCGCGTCGTTGTCAAGTGGCTATTCCGGCTAGTGCGATCAGGAGTCAGAACTAAGCAACAAACATTGCCACTTTTCAAAGACGCCTGCTCATCTTTGCCTGGCAGCGCGAAGGCATGACGTCTCACTGGGCGTTACCCATGGTCGCGATAACTGCGCAGTTGAAAAACTACATTTCCTTTTACTGCGAGACATCAGGCAGCCTCTATCACTCCGTAAAAATTAGCAGGGTCGCACTTTTGCGAATCCTAAAAACGAACATGTATGTCCTGTATAAAGAAATTCCATTCTCCCATTAGGCTCCATAGGCTCACTGTCCTGGTCTAAAAATTAGTACGCGCTTTTTAATTACGGTTCGAGTTTTCACTCCGATTCCTTTTAGAGTGCCTGCCGCTGTGAACAGAGGAATTCCGCACAAGTGCGTAAATGTGACGTCTTCTGCATTTGATAATATTTTAGTACACATCTTCTGACACACCTGCTATATAGCCTTCGAATGATTTTCATTACACTGGCTGCTTTCATCTTGAACAGCTGAATGCCGCCAAAGATACAGTGGAGACAGTGCACTGACCGCATCAACGCTGGATCATTTCATTTTTGTTAGCAAGGCCATCCGAACCTCACGAGTTACTATGCAGAAATTTCGCACGTTATTCTACTGCGCCTAAGGTTTAATAACGCATTTAGCTGACCTACGTTAATAACCATGACAACAGTGTCGCGCGAAGCCCAAGTTTAATAATATCACCAGCATAGAGACCATATATGTTTTTCTCTTCGCTTCTGGACAAGCTAATATGAAGGGAAACATTAATGAATGCTGACACGCGACTCATTATAAGTCGCAAATGAACTTATAATTAGGATATGCCACTCTTCTGTGCCAGGTACCTCTTGGTGCATTTGAGAAGCTAGACCACTCGCCTAATGTGTTGAATGAAATCGTCAAGGTTGAATATTCGGTGCTTAATAATTCCTGAAAAATGTTGATGAATATTAATGTCAGATAATGACTAAGTGGCGTTGCGGCGCACTTTAGTGTTAATGAATCTGCATTAATGACCTGATTCATTGCGCCTTCCCACTCGACTTTGCATTTGGTGTTCTCCGACTCGGGAACGCAAATGACTGCTGAGCTTTCCAGCTCGAAAAAATTTTGGAACTGCTTAATTAAGCGCGCAGAGGACGTCCATTTGGTTGACTATCGATACCTTTGGTCCTTTTGCTTTGCTCAGATCACATGAATATGCATTAAGTGTTAAAAGCAAAAAAAAAAATGTGCATATCATTCCTGCTGAGGCCAATTTTACCGTCGCCGTTAGGAGAGAGAGCGAGTGAGTGTGTTGTGAAAAGCCAGAAAAATTTACCCGACGTGTTTTTATCGAGTCTTCGATAATCTCTCTAATCAGTGAACTGGAATTCATCGAAGGATTGTGTATATATGTGGTGTCAACTTCATGCCGTATATGCCGTTAATCAACAAGCGCATGAGCTGTTACATGGGCTTGCTTTCACGCATTGTGTTCTTTTTTTTTTGTATGGCGTCAGCGAGGTGATATATATACGTGACGTTCTGTCGAAAAAATCTAAACGCAGTTCACGTCTTCAACATTTTAGCTTGAAGAGGCACATATCGCAAGCAGACTGCCTTGCAAGGCACACGATAATCCTTGGTATCTTCGGAATCCGTGGATTGCAGCCGATGCGCGCTGTCAATGTCCTTTAGTGTAAGATGTGAAATATTAATAGAACTGACCATATCATTCAAGTTCTGAAGCCGGCTTTTAGTCTGCGTTAGTTGAATGTCGTCAACCTTCAATTTTAGTTTCCTGTTTCGCCATTCGAGATCACAGTATCGCAATAATGGCAGTTCAACAAAGTTATCGCAAAGATATCGTCAGTACCATTAGTAAATGATATAAATAAATACATGCACGCTTGTCTAACCCTGTCTGATGGGCTTAACTTCACTGGTCTCCGACTTCCCAGAGCGGAATGGCTCCTCCATTTTTTATTTCTTTTTTGCTGGATGAAAGCAGTTACAATGCCATCATTCATAGCGAAACGCACCTCCATGTATCGAAGCCTTCTCCGATATTATCGCCGATTCTATAAAGTGAAAAAGTCTCCTCTGTAATCAGACTGGGAGCCGTGACGCGAACAGTGGTACTCACATTCTGGAACGTACTACACACAGGAGCACCAGCGATTACGCTTCAACGCACTACGATGAGTAAAGTAGGAATAGCCGACGTGTTTGACTTGCAGCGATGCCTTCTCCATTACAGGCTAGTATTGTCGTTCACAGGTCATGCTACGTTGATGCCACTGATCACGCCATCGCGCTGACCACTGGCAAAGAGCGAAGAGGCATTAGCATCGGAAGAGGCGTTGCTGCCATAGGCGTGCGCACGAGGGGGGCAGAGGGGGCGGCCGCCCCCCCTAGTTACCTAAGAGGGGGGGGTGCGAAGTGGACCCGATACATTGATTTAATAGGAGAGGGGGGCGCTGCAACGAACCTTCGTCCCCCCCCCCCCCCCTCGAAGAGGAACCCTGCTCACGCTTATGGTTGCTGCAACTACTTCGCTCGTCTTTGTCGTCGTGCTTGCAGTGCTCTTCGTTAGCACCATAGCTCTACTCCTCCCGGTACAAACCCCGAAAACGCCACGTTGTATGAATCTGACCTCCAAGCTCAGCAGGGGTCAACGCCAGCGAGAGAGCCTCAGCGAAACACTATATAATGCGACGCGTTCACAAAAAACAAAACAAAAACAAACAAAAAGGAAAAAAAAAGCGATCAGCGGCTCAAGGTGAGTATTTGGTGGCGGATGCGTGGCTGCATCCAAGTTCTAGGTTCACTGCCCGTTCGCGTCTAGGGCACCAACAGCACCGAGCAACATCTGTGCGTTGTGTTCTTGTAGTGCAACACGTTGACCCCCCTTGTCGTGGCGTGCAGTCCAGGCTTGCAGACCTCTCGTTTTCCTTGCCTAAAGCAAGACACGTATTCAAGTTAAATTTCGGCAAACCAGTTGTCTTTCCCGAAGCAAGTAAAACCGAACTGTCACTCGACAAACTTCGTTTAACCGCATTGAACCACGGCAAATTTTCTGTAGAGAAACGTTCAAGGCTCAATGGAGATTTGTAGCTGAGCGGGTTTACGGGCCAACGCGCCGCGAGCGTGAGCGTAGACGCCACTACGCACGCGCAGTTCGCCGATACGAGTACGGAGCGGAGTGTATACGACCGCTCGCCCGCTATATGCCCAGCGGAGCGCGACTATAGCACGCGAGTATTGTTGCGAAACCAACATGGTGGACACGGGCATAAACATTAGCTTGTCAACATCATCGTATTCATACTTCTATAGACACCACAACTCTACTATTTGGGATCACTTTAGCCGAGACAGGAGCGGCTGGTCGTGTAGCATTGCTCTTCCGCATCGCGAAAATAGCAGTAGACAACTGAAATTTTCGTCGTGATTCGCGAAAGACACGTGTTACCTTCTGGTATAACTGGTGTCAAACAATAATGATAAGAAATAAATAAAGCCCTTACTTTATGGCTTGCGCTTGGCGTCACAGTTTCAGTGGCGAACGTTTATCTAATGTCAAGTCGCCACTATTATATCCAGGACACCTTGAATATGATTTCATACACCGAAAAGACAACGCCCCTCTTTACTTATGGTTGAAGCAATAAATGACAGTGTGTTTCGTTGTTTTCATTTTTAATTTAAACCCTTTTCACAACCAGACAGATTTCTGTCGAATGCTCGCATTCAACGATCTTTATATAGTGTTTGCAGCATAATAAATTCAGGCTTGGTTGATATTGACTTCAAAGTTACTCCAGCCTTGATCAATAGGAGACGCAACAATGCCCTTCTTTCGAGCGAGCGAACGATGGCCGAGCCAACGTTATTAAGAATTTTTCTTTTCGGGCGATGCTCTGCTGAAGACTGCGGGCCGAGCGAAACCTAAACCCGCTCAGCCGTACCTGTCTAATAAAGAAAGTTTTTCAGCTAAAGCCGACCGGTTGCATAGTTCTCCACCATTACTAAGACGCGACAGCATTCTTCTCGCGATTCTTTTCTGTTTCTGAGAGACTGAAAGATATGGGGATTTGTTTTGATATGCTGTTTTTTTTTATGCGTGACGAGGTAAGCGCCTTACATTTTATCACCTCGATGTTAGCATTCCTCGAAGCACGTTGCGAAAAATTTCCGAAGAATCTCCCCCTTCTCGCTTTGTTTTTTCGCCTATCGCTTTCTTTTTTGTCTACAAGTGATCGACGTACAAGGTCGCGAAGAAAGTAGCTCCTCCTTTATTGTCATTCTAGTGTGAAAATTTAACGCCTTTTGCAACTTCACACGCGCTCATGCTTCCTTTATTTATTCCACTCTCCTATTCAAAACTATTATGCTCATATCACACCATTCGTGTGGCACATTGTCTTACAAAAAAAAAAAAAAATACAGTGCCTTCCTTAGCCTGGCCCCCTTCTTCCTATTTCTTGTACTTGAGACACTAGAAGGACATGCTTCTGTTTCACGCGAGCAAAAAAAAAAAAAAGAAAAAAAAAACGTGGCTCGCTTTTTCTCATGTGATTTTCTGAGACGCAACATCTGTGGCACAGCTGCATGCACTCCTTTCGTGAAACTCTCCTGGAATACAGGCGTTGCCCGGATGGATGAAGAAAAACAATGTCTCGGCGGCATGTTGTTGGATGTGCGTCGCAACTTTTAGCCGAAAAAACAAAAAATCTACGCACCGACATAAGTTGTGCGCGAAAGAACCGGATGGCTCTATTCAAGGGCGCCCTATGGTGGCGGTAGCGTTAGAAGTGCGAGAGAAAAGGAGAGTAAAGACCGCAAAGAATATTTAAGAAGTATACTCAGACACGAAGGCGTCCTGCGCGAGCGAGAGAGAAATAATGTTTATTTGCACCCGTCGAGAATGACGGGGAAGATGGCGCGAGAGAATTATTTTAAAGAACAGAACTAAAGGCGAGCGCATCCTTCCCGTCTGCCGTTTCTTGTATGTGGTATAATGCTGACCCTTTGCTTAGAAGCAACACGCAAGGGCGATAGTGTCACAACTTAACGCGAAAGTTTTTTGAAGCGCTGTTCTCTCAAAGAACGTGTGTGTACGGCTGAAAATGCAGCAGAAATTTGAGGACACTTGAGCTCCGCCTTCAAGAGTAGAACGCGATCGCGTGATCTGGCCCCGCGCGCATCGTCTTCTCATTGGCTTGCTAGGCTTCAGTTCTCAATGGACACTCTTTTTGTTATTGACATACCCTAAGGACCCTTGACGGGCATTACATAGGGGGGGGGGGGGGTACAGTAAATGAGGTGGGGGGTAAGGTTACAGTGAAATAGATGTAGACTTGTTAACAGCAGCATAAATGAAGCATACAATAAATGACACTAGCGCATGCAAAATATATCACAAGGTTGAGACATACAGGTTTAAAAACAATGATAACAAAAATAAAAACAATTTCAAGTGACATTAAGCGAACTATTTAACATTTGTACAAATTCGTCGACGTTTTTTACGCACACGACATCGTGTGGTAGATCATTCCAATGACGGATGGCACGCAACAGTGGCGAGTTATATAAGAAGTTAGTACGTGCATATGGCACTAAAATTTTGAAGGGGGTGATCTAGGCGCGGGAAATAGCGATGGGCAGGAAATATGTAAGTGGTAGAAAATGACGAATGATTATTATAAAGCTTGTGAAAATTAGATAGCAGTGCTAGCATTCTTTTCTCTAGTGTTTTGATATTAGTGATGTTCGAATGACGTCAGTCATTTCTAGTTATAAATCGGGCAGCTTTATTTTGAATAGATTCTAGTTTGTTAATTAAGTATATTGATGTGGGTTCCGAATGATTAAGACATATTCTATTTTAGACCGAACCAGTGAGGTGTATGCTGTAAGTTTTGTCTTCCAGTGAGCTCGATGTAAGTGGCGTCTAATGAATCCAACTGTCTTAGAGGGTTTAGATGTTACTGCGTCAATGTGCCATGTCAGGTCGGCGAAAAGGTGCACACCTAAATACTTAATTGATGAAACGTGTTCTATTTGCATAGCGTTAATCACATGAAAATGCCGTGGGAGGTGGGGGGGGGGGTAGTAGTCGTAAACGATACAACTTTTGTTTTAGAAGCGTTAATTTTCATTTGCCATATTCATTTGCGCCCTCCGTGCCGCGAGAAAAGGAACGGCCGCGTGACATTAACCGGGCTGGCAACCCTGTGGCAGTTGGGTTTCTTCTCACTGCGCTCGTCGGTTTCTTTGCGTGTGCGATGCTTCGGGAAAACTGAATAAGACCTTTTCATAATCCTCGAGTGCGCTTCCCTGCGCTGCATATTCGTCCAACCAATGTCGGCACCTGTCGTGCTTCAAGTGGAGACGACGCCCTAGTTGCACTTGCTGCGGCTTGTCTATTATGCGTGTTTACGTCGACAGAGTTGAGTGTGTACATTTTCCGCGACATAGCGCGAGTAAACTGCGCTTGAACACGCTGTTTGCAGAAGTGACTAGATGCCATTAGTTAGGCTGACTGTCCCTGACATAGGTCGGCAAAACTTGTGGAGCTCACTCAGGCTCACTCATGAAATATATTTAGCGCTCCGGGCTCACTCGGACTCGGACTCACCAAACCTTTCTGAAGAGCGCCCACTCGAACTCACACTCAGGAAAATTTTCTTCAACCGAATTCACTTGGACTCAAACTCCCCCAAAACATTACTCACCCCGTCTCACTCAGACTCCGACTCACGGCTCAATCTGAGTCTGAGTGAGTCTGAGTCCGTGTTGTACGGAACGGCGTTCCAGGAACTATTCCTTTTGGGAGGAACAGAGGAACGCCACCGTTCCATTCAGGATCGGTGGAACTGTAACGGTAACTCGTTACGTTTATGAAGGAACGGTAGAGGGAACGGCGTTCCTTCCGTAAACGTTCCATGGCGTTCAACAGGCACGCGCACGCAGCACGTCATGTAGAACAGGACGGATGGGCGGCCGTGTGGCACGCAAAAATGTCCCACTGGCCTTTCACGTGACTATGATGCATCCTGATTCTCACTTCAAGGCACCCACTGGGGGGCGCAGAGAAGCGGAACACATCGAGACACGTGTGGGAGGAACAGTTCATTTTTACAGCAGAGCTGTTTCGCTCGAAGTTTACCGTGTGTCTTAGAAAGAGAATAATCATCGGCATGAGCCGGCGCGAGCTTTCTTCGTCCTCTTCGGCTTCGCTACTAGAACACGTGCGCTGATTGGTCTGGCGCGGGATGTAATAACTCTGATAGGCGAGAGAACCAGCACAAGGAGAGCGAAAGAAAGAGATAACGAGAAAGACAGATATACTTCGGGGAAAAAAAAAAAACATCGGCGAGGCGAGATTCGAGACCGCCAATCAACGATCCGAATACGAGTGTTGTAACCACTCGGCTATCCAGTTTTTTTTCTTTAATGGTATTTATTCAAAATAGGCATGGCACATTGAAACAATTCAATACAGACAGAGAGTTAATATGTTCATTTTGCTCGTATCGCGACCAAACGACGAGCACAGCACTAAACAATTCCACCGGTGAAGCTTCCACGTCTGGGTGAGACAGAACTTACACTCTTCACCGCTCCGCCGAACCGCCGCGTCCGAACTATATCGTGTCGTTTAGCCCTTTGAATTTATGTTTATGTGCCGTTAGAAGTGTTTTGCCTTCTGAAGTTAACCTTTTACAGAGTGTTCAATTTTCTGTAGAGTGTTTTCTTTTCCGCTTTAATCCTTGATTAAATGTTTTGTGTGTGGTTTGGAAAACAAGCGGCTTTTTCCTTATTAATACGACTCTCAGAGGATCAGCCCTAGAGAGCTGTCGTGGAAGTAAAAAGAATCCGAGTAATATTAAAATTTGTTGTTATCGCCTTCATTGCTTCACCCTTGCGGTGAAACTGTGACTTTTTTAACACGAAAGTGTTTTATGCCGGGGTCCACTACGGCTCCTCTGACGTATTTCCGTCACGCATATGACGTTGTAAAATATAAACATAATGAGATCAAAGAAAAATTAGAAGAAAAAGTTCCGTCGCCGAACCTACGACCTCTCGTTCCTCAGCGCGCGGCGCGAAACCACTAGGCTACGGGAGCGTACGTTCCTCAGCTTGCTAACGGCAAGCTATTTATACACACCATATACCGTTGGCGGTCCTCAGAGCTCCTCGACTTCAGCGCGTTTTCGTCATCACTAGCGAGATGGCGCGAAGGTGTCACGGAGCGCGCGCTCTAAAAGGTCGTCGCGCCTCTAGCTGGGATGAGCGTGCGCCTCCACGGGGCGTGGTGGCTGGTACGCGCGCGCTTATCTCCTGATCGGAGCATTCGGGCGCTTCGCACGCCTTGTGTTTCCACCGCAAGTTTGCTTTGAAGTTACAGTGGTTAAAGAGTGCACGAAGGTCGCTTCGTTCGCCGCAGCGGCCGCGTTTACGAATGGAGCGCGCCGCTTACACACGAAGTAGAGCACTGCACGGGCCGGCTTTTTACGCCATGCTCAGGCCTGCCCGAGCCCGGCCCGGTGTTTTTAAATACGGCCAGTATCCGGCCCGGGCCCGAAAGGTTTCGGCCCGGCCCGACCCGGCCCGGCCCGGCCCATTTCAAAAAAATATTTTTTGAGCATAAACGAGGCGCTGTCCAATCTTCGCTTATAGTGAAGATACCAGCCACGCACAAGATAGTTCCTGGACAGTGTTGTGAGAACTTATGACAGTGTCACGATTTTCACTGGTACTGTGTTTACCATCGGTTAATTACCCCCGTAACACTTTTGCGAAAGACTTGCAGGGGGATATATGAGGAGGCACAGCTGGCTGTCCATGCACGCAGCGCTAACCATGCAATGTTATTATTCCATTTCAAAGAACGACTACAACATACAGCGCCCACATAAAGTGGAAAAACAGCGGACATTTATAGTCGAGCTTACATTAATTGCTGACAAGCTGGGACTATTGAGTAAATAGAGCAGAACATATCCTGCAAACTTGGTTTATTGCGCAAGGCAACGAGAGAGAGAAAAAAAACGTGCTCTAACTACTCCTGGGAGGGTTCGCCAGGCTGGGTCGCTTGTTCCGACTAAAGGAGGAAGAAAGTACACCTTTCTTGCATAACTTGTCACTCTCCTTAAACTCGTCGTGTCCGAAAACAAATCGTGACGCAGGGGGAGTCCAATAGTAAGGTCATATTACGGTTATCTAAAAATCTGTAGCAGGGCCAATTGAATATTTTTCTTAATTTCCTTACATAAAATTAAAACGAATAAATCCATCAGTCAATGAAGCGAACTTTTATTTCTCCCAAATATATATAAGAGGATGGCGGAGAAAGAGCCGCATAAACTATAGCTTAACAAACCTGAAACGTGCAGCTCGCGAGCAAGTCGCACTTACGAGAACACATACGAATGCCTAGGTGCGTGTGCGTGTAGGCGCGGGATGCCTTCTAGCGCGGCCTTAGTAGAATATTCTTGTTCTTTAACGAAGATACCCCGATTCCCCCTCAGACACCCGTAGGGTCCCGTACTTTGACTAACTCGATATAACGAAACAAATTTCGAGATCCGTCCCGATTTAACAAACCTTTTTTTTTTCGAAAAATGAGATAGAGAATTGATCATTCTTTGTCTATTTTTAGATAACGCCCCAAAAGTTATTGATTGCGAGCAAACGGCAACATCGCGGAACACCTTTGTCCAATTTAAACTGCGTGGCCATTGCTAACAAAACGCAAGCAAGCCAAGATCACCGACTTCTTTGCTGGGAAATAAATATGTTGTCACCTGTGGCCCTCATTGTTGAGGTAACAGAGAGAGAAGCAACTTTATTGAGAGAAGCAACTTTATTTTAAGCTAACAATTTTTGTTTCTTCATACACCCTTGAGGTGGCGGTCGTTTCCTAAGGCCGCTATTTCATTTTTCGCGCCTTTACGCTACGCAAATATGATGCCATGGTAGCTTTCCGGATGCCGCTACACCATATAATCGAATGTACCGAATAAAGTAACCGCGAAATGCCATCTTCGGTTTAACGAAGTTTTCGATGTAACCAAATAATTCGCGGCTCCCCCTCAAATTCGTTAAATCGAGTTTTAACTGTATTTGTGTGTTGCAACAGAAAAGTCACTACAAAGCGCAAGATTAATACGAAAGCGCGCGTGGTAACGTACGGCACCTTAGCACTGCGTCTTACAAAAGAGGCGCTCGGTAAGAGAGCTGGTACAGAAAGCAAAAATGCAAAAAGAAAGAAAACGTGTACAAGGCGCGAAACCAATACCCATTCACAGCAATTAAGTCGGACGTATTAAACCGAAATGAGGAAATTAGTGACCTGACGAAACACGACGACATTCTGTCTACAAACTTAAAATGAGTGTCCTGGACTTTCCTTTCGCACTGTACATCCGTGATAGTGAAGCTTTGTGACTGTAGTAGAGCGAAGAAAGCTTAACAACTGCTAACTTACCTCAGAGTCAATTCCAGTTATGTTATCGACTGATGAAGTAGCCCTAGGAACTCATGAGGCTATGAAATCAAGCCCAGTTGAAGAGCCGGTGGAGCCGATGAACAGTGTAATCGACGTCAATAACGCTCGGTGACGCTGAGGTTTTCTTAATGTAACGAGCAGTTCATTTACAGAATTGCAGAACTACACTCGGCACCGTGACTCTGGTTATCCACTTGGCCCCTTTTCAAATGTCGAGCCAGAGAGAGAGTGAGTTGATATTTCTGCAGGAATCACGTGACTCTCGTGAAGCGTGCGTGATTGGCTTCCGTGATGAAGACGCTGCCGTGTGCGCTGTACATATCACGCGTTCGGCGTTCGGCGCCCCTGCGGCGCCGTGGCTCGCCAACGGAGACGGGCGCTGTGGTAGCGCGGCGCCTACGCCTCCTCTCTCTGTCTATCCTCGCTCTTTTAAAATTCGTTGCGTTGGTTGCGTGTCTCTTAGTTTTGTTTTCGACCGAACATGCGTATCTTCGTAGTCGCGTTGACCAGTCTACAGAGTCACGAAGGCGGAAGCAGGCGCGGCGGGCATGCGAGCGTAGCTGCATACTCGAAATGTTTCCCATGATACCGATGGGCACATCTTATATGCACTAAACTGGGCAGTGCACTGTTGCTTCACTCTTGCCGCAGTGCTGCTTGGCTATACCATTTCTTTTGATACGCGGTACCCAAGTACGTGTTTCACTCAATATAATGGCGGGAACATATATGAGACAATATCCAGAAATTATATGTAACACACCGACGGAGGCAAAATGCGTGACGTCTTGTATTGTGCAAATTCAGTGCACGCTAATGCACTTCAGGTGGTCTAAATTACCCGGAGCCTTCCACTGCAGCGTCGCAGATAGCCTGAATAGGTTCGGGACGCTAAATGCCCAAAAACAACAAAGCCAAACAGCATTACGCGCCATTGCCGACAGTGTATGAGAGTCGGGCCTGATACGGGCCTGACCCAGGCCCGGCCCGGCCCGGGCCCGAAGCTAATGGGCCCGAGCCCGGCCCGGGCCCGATCTAACAATTACTTACCCGGCCCGACCCGGCCCGCGGGCCGGGCCGGGCCCGGGCTTTCGGGCCGGCCGGCCCGGGCCCGTGCAGTGCCCTAACACGAAGTAATAATTGTGGCAGTTCTTCGCGCTCGTCCTGTGTATGCTTGTGCGTTCGTTTCGTGCGTCTTTGTGTTAGAGCAGCGCGCTTTAAATGTCGAGCTGTGACAGTTAGTCCGTGCTCGTCTTGTGTATGCTCATTTCGTGCGTCCTTTATGCTTGAGGTGCGCGCTGCATGTTTCGAGCTGCTTGCCGTTCTTCACGTCACATGACAATTTGTTGCTGCAGCATTCATTCCTTCTCCCTTGTGGCGAAACAATGCACAATAAACGCTCAACTACTTATGTGAATACTCGTTTCACTTTCGTGTTATACCGATTCCTTTGACAGAGGGATCAGCCATGTTTTTTTCTGTCGGTCGAAGATCTCCTGCATGTCTTTTCCAAACTCTCCCATGTCCATGGATCTGTACTCGACGCCATGATGTTCATGGGACCCAGAGCCCCGGAAACGTGGCATGCCAGGAAGCCGCATGATGCTGTCCCGAGTGCGTACTTCAACCACTTAGTGCATACTTGCTATACACCCACTACGTGGTGTTAAGGGAATACGCGCAGTAAGTTGTGTGTCTTTTGTAATGGGTGGCTGGCTTTAAACTACGAAGATAGAGAGAGAGAGAGAGAGCTCTTTATTGAAAGGCAGAGAATTGAGCCGGCATGTGTAAATCGCTGACTTGCTACTCTGCGTGGGGAAGGGGATTGGGGACTGAAAGACACAAAGAGAGAGAGAGATAGAAAAAAAATAAAAAGTTAAAATAGAATAAAAAAGGTAAAAACACAAACTGAGTTTTTTTGTCTCTTGGGCGGGGACGTGTCGTTATGATAGTCACCCATTCTGACGCCCGATGGCAATGTACGCTTGTATCACGCAATATTACTGGGATATTACATGTTAAATTGCGACGCGTATATAAAGGACGCTTGCGTATGCGAAGCATGAAAGTTATTCACTGCGTTTCCAATCAGAGGAAGTTATTTTCACTACGTTTCCAAGCAGAGGCGTACTAATCGTGTAATTCCTCATTTCTGTCTTGACACTGTTGACATGTCTTGACTGTATTGACATTGCTGCAGTGGTGTCTGTTATTGTAGGAAGTGTCCGCTATTGATACATGTGACGTGGTAAGAAACTGGTAATAAAGAAAAAAAAGAGGCGTGGCTGTGTGGTAGAACACCTGCTTGCCACGCAGACGGCCTGGGTTCGATCCTCACTCGGACCCGGAAATTTTTATTATCTATTTTATTTGCATCTTTCTCAATTTTTCGGTCACGGACAAGATGATGATTTTTCGCTCACAACCAACGACGCCCACACCGACGCCGACGCCGGAATTTCTGCGAAACGAGCTCTTTAACGCTAGCGCGTTAAAATGCCCTGACAGCCAGGCGCCTGTCGTCTTCGCGTACATGAACTCTACGTCGAGGCAGAAGTACTTTTCACACCTAAAAGTTGCATTGTATTGGTTAAATAACTAAACCTCGTTAATTAATTGTTTAATTATTAACCTTGGCGCAGTTTGTGTGGAAGAGTTGTCGGACTTCACAACAATTTTTGAAAAATTCCCCGAAACACACGTAATTTGGCATCGAAATATCTAATCATCGAAATTGAACGCCCCGATTCAGGCGATATCGAAATTGTGCGCGCCGGGCTTGCAGGAAATGCCGCCGCTGTGTTCAGTCAGACCGGAAGTTCACGTGACAAACTGAAAAAAAATATGGCTGATCCCTCTGTCATAGGCATCGGTATAACACGAAAGTGAAACATGTCTTCACAGAGGTAGTTGAGCGTTTATTGAGCATTGTTTCGCCACAAGGTCGAAGGAATGAATGCTACGGCAAGAAATTGTAATGTCAGACGAAGAACGGCAAGCAGCTCGAAACTTGCTGCGCGCACCTCAAGCAGAAAAGACGCATGAAATGAGCATACACAGGAGAAGCGCGAACAACTGTCACAATTTTACTTCGTGTGTGAGCAGCGCCCTCCTTTCGTAAACGCGGCCGCTGCGGCGACCGAAGTGACCTTGGTGCCCTCTTTAACCACTGTAACTTCAAAGCAAACTTGCGGTGGACGCACAAGACGTGCAAAGCGCCCCATGCCCCGATCACAAGATAAGCGCGCGCGTACGAGCAACCACGCCCCGTGGAGGCGCGCGCTCATCGCAGCGAGAGGCGCGACGACCTTTAGAGCGCGCACTACGTGCCACCTTCGCGCCATATCGCTAGTGAAGACGAAAACGCGCTGAAGTCGACGAGCTCTGAGGACCGCCAACGGTATATGGTGTGTATAAATAGCTTGCCGTTAGCAAGAAGGGGTACGTACGCTTTCGTGGCCGAGTGGTTTCGCGCCGCGCGCTGCGGAGCGAGAGGTCGTAAGTCCGATGCCCGGCGACTTAACTTTTCCTTCTAAATTTTTTCTTTGATCTAGATGTGTAAGTTTGTATTTTACAACGTCATATCCGCGACGGAAATACGTCAGAGGAGCCGTGGTGGACCCCGGCATAAAACACTTTCGTGTTAAAAAGACGCGTCGCTGCAGAATATGTACTGACTGCACATATGGAACAAGCTTTTCTCCTTCAGCGCATCCTCAATTGACAGGTTCCATATTGATGCTGGTGGTTGTGATGATGATGATGATGTTTTAACTCGTCCGGCCGCGGCGGTCGCATTTCGATGGAGGCGAAATTGGTAGAGGCCCGTGTACTGTGCGATGTCAGTG
>JALIZH010032109.1:0-12877 GCA_030522465.1 Rhipicephalus appendiculatus
CCATGAATGAGCCAAACAAAGCACTGGTGACGGTAACTTCTTATTTTTATGCTTTCTAATTATGAAATATATTTGAATTAAGCAAACTTTATTATTATTATTGTGACTGAGGACAAACTACACAATTTTAAACACATCCACAACACTTTTTAAACGCTGTGCAGACTTTTTTATGCTTCTATGCACATTTTGTTTGTGCAGTTTCATATGCTGTGACACAGTAGTTTGCATGATACACTTATCCAGAAAGAGACGCTGTTGAGCTTGCACATTTCTTTTTCGTACTCCTTCAAACAAAGCAAAAGCAGTCACAGTCACCCGTAAATTAGCTCCCAGAACTGGCCGCCGCTTCATAAAGATTAAAAGAAGGCTATGTAAAAACATACCAACCAATGAAAAAGGGAACAGCCGTAGAGCAGTTGACATCTGGCTATGGATCTGCATCTTCGTTCTGAGGTGCCATTGTTCAGCGCCAATTCAGCCCCAATGCAGCGACTTAGCTGTATGCCAACCTGCAATATATTATGGGATTTCTGAAACACAAGACCACATTGTGAATTGTAGTGGCCACAGAACATGCGGCATTCAACTGCATGTGCATATTGCATTGCTTTTGCTGCTACTGTAACCTGAAGAGTTTTTACAAAAAAAGTTAGCGTAGCTTTCACTGAAGTCGCAATGTAGACAGCGGAGATGATGGGCCCCTACGTAGTCCTGGTTTTTTGCTGCTTGACAAAGTTTTGCAAATTTTCTTTCCTCCTTTACTGTGTCTTTTTTGTCTGTTTATTTTTATTCAATTTCCCTCCCTATTTCTGGCTCCATCTTTCATCCTCTTTCATCCCTATCTTTGTATTTCTCGCTTGCTTCCTCCTCCTCTCTTTCCTTTTCTCTATCTCTCACTCTATTCCTTTCTCTCGCTCTGATTTTCTCTCATTTTTTCTATTCGGTGCTTTACTGTCTCCTCTCCTTTTTTTTTCCCCCTCATCCTCACACTCATTTCCCTTTCCTACCTCCTTGCTACACTATGCTATACAAGGCTATGCTATGCTCTGCTAGCGTGCCTGGATAGCCGAGTGGTTAGGACGCTCACCTTCAGATCGAAGGTACGCAGGTTTGAATCCCCGCCTCGAAAAGAATTTTCTTTTCGCCAAGGATTTCTCTCTTTGCACTCGTTCTCTCACCTATCAAGCTTATTGCAAGCCACGCCAGATAAATCAGCGCATGTGTTCTGAGAGGAAGCAAAAGAGGACAAAGAGGATGTCGAGAGCCGCATGCACGTTCACGATAATGATCAATTCTCTTTCGGACAGACAAATTACGGCGAGCTTAAACAGCTTCACCGTTAAAACATGATTTTGAAGGTTTCGCCGATTTGGTCCAGCTTGCTATCGTACAGTGCCTGCACGAGGAGGGCCCCCAGAGACAGACGCTCACGATCACATTTAGCCGTGCCGGCTTAGTGGGCGACATGCCGCATACAGGCGTCGCATGCAAGAAACAGACGCCGATTATCGCTCATTTGATCGTTGTACTTACAACCACGCGCGCACACGCAACGGGAAAAATAAGACTAGCCGACCGTCGACACCTTGACCTTCCGGTCGCTTTGCTCTCACAACGGAAGTTTCAAATTGCAGCTAGCGATCACCGCCTCTTATCGCATCGCAACTAGAAGAAAAAAAATCTTCCAATCTCCAAAAATCTGATATCGCGATAGCACAGTGCCTGCACGAGGAGCGGCCCGGGCCCCGAGAGACAGACGCTCACGATCACATTTAGCCGTGCCGTTAGCACAGTAACGGCTTAGTAGGCGACATGCAGCAAACAGACGCCCATTATCACTCATTCGATTGTTGTACAACCACGCGCGCCAACGCGAAGGGGAAACTTAGACGAGCCGAGCGTCGACACCTTGACCTTGCGGTTGCTCTACTCACGCAGCCGAAGTTTCCAATTGCAGCTAGGGCAGCTTACACATCGCAAGTACACGAAAAAAAAATGTTCCCCTGAACAACAATATGATATTGTCGATAGCGAACTTTCAATGAGAGATAAATTATTGAACCGCACGCACTGTACGTGAGTGATTGCAAACTACTGCAAATGCGCGGTCTCCACTGCATGCAATAAGTTCTCCGGCCGTGTGTTGCGCGCCAGGCGAACGAAACACCGAGCGCTAACGGCACCAAATACGCACACAAAAGCAATCCAGCATTTGTGATGATCTCAAATTGCGATTCTCACACATCTGCCGAGGCAATCGATATACAAACTGCACATAAGCGTCGCACGTACTGCATATAATTTTCGCACGTACACGATCATAACAAGTAGTTTTACGCATTCCTCAACTCCCTTCGAATACGGCCCGTAACAAAACACGTTTACAAACACGTACTGTCACAGAGGAAACAAGTACTTCTGTCATGCTAAGCTTGTGCAGCGCGACAGAACGCGGAAAGAGAAGAAAACACGCACAGACACACACAGCGCTGTCATGCCTTCACAACAGCCGATCATAGATCTGACTCCGCAGCCAGCCTTTCAGTAACTGAAACGTAGAGCTGGCAAAGTTCAATAGCACGCGCGCACACACAGGGTCAAACAACGCACAAAGGTAATTCGGAATAACTTACCGTAGGTCCTCGGCTTCAAAAGTGTAGCTGACCGACGAACACCAATCAAAATTGCTACCGCAAGCAACGGAACGACGCCGCTCGAGCGAGGCGCACGCT
The DNA here is from genome assembly GCA_030522465.1 of Rhipicephalus appendiculatus. NCBI lineage: Eukaryota > Metazoa > Arthropoda > Arachnida > Ixodida > Ixodidae > Rhipicephalus > Rhipicephalus appendiculatus. The sequence goes on from JALIZH010032109.1 coordinate 2,736, forward strand.
TCCCACACTCCAAAGTCCGGATTCTGACGTGCTCCTCCGCCATGCAAGTAGTTCGGGGCTCTGCGGCTCTAACGCGCGCTTATCCCGAACAAAAAAGTAGAGCGATGACGCTGCGCGGGCGCGGGTCATTTCAAATCTGTGTGCAAAAATAACTTTTGCGAATTAGACGCTTAGGCTGATCGTCATCTTGACCATAGGCGTGCGCACGGAGGGAGAGGCAGGGGGGGCGAGAAGGGGGAGGCGCAAAACCAGCCCTATACATTGTAGGGGGGGGGGGGCGCAAAGTCAGCCCCATACATTGACATAATAGGGAGGGGGGGGGGGGGGCGCTGCGACTAACCTTCGTGCCCCCCCTGAAGGGGAACCCTGCGCACGCTTATGATCTTGACCATGGCCGATGGCTCTTTTCGCTTATTAGCTCGTGACCAAATGGGCGTGTTTAAATGCCTCCTATCTGCCTCACATCATTATTTTTTTGTTGTCACTCCCATACTTACTGCGGAGCACCTGCCATAGCCTCCAATGCTTGACGATCAGAAAAAATAACGTCTTTGGTCCTGTTTACCCTCTGTGGTGCGAGTTCGTATTTCGGGCTGGAGTGGTAAAAGAGTATGTCAGCTGCTAAAAAAGGCCGTATTTAATCATTTGTGTTAACAGAGTAGCATAGGCGCGCGCAGGATTCCCCTTAAGGGGGGGGGGGGGGGGGAGACGGGACGAGTTATTACAGCGGCCCCCCTCTCTTACTAAGTCGAGGTATGGGGCAGACTTTGCGCCCCCCCTCCCCTTTAAAGTGACTACGGCGAGCGCCCCCCCCCCCCCTTCCCACCCTCCCCGTGCGCACGCCTCTGCAGAGTAGCTTGCAAAAACACACCTTCCGAGATCTGTATTTTTTCTTTTTCACTTCTATTGATTCTTTTCTTTATTCGGCGAGCAGGTTCACGTAATGCTCCGGATGTGGCGAGAGTATCAGGGAGAAAGAAGAAAGGGAGACCACAGAAGCGTTCTGAGAAAATCAAAGCAAGAGGAAAGGAAGCAAGAAGCGGGGAACTCGCGGTTCGGCACCGACAGCGCGCCTGCGTCTCCAGGATGTCCCGTAGATTTTCACGATGAAGCTCGTGCAGCGCTCACGAATAGGACGACGGACGGAAGAAGCACACTAAACAAGCGCTGCTTTTTCCGTCCATCGTCCTACTCGTGAGCTCTGCACGAAATTCATCGTGAACCCAAACGAACTCGCTCAGCTTACAATCTTTATGCCCCACACAGTTCTTTACGGCCGTGGGGGGTGTTGTCAACGCAATCGCTCGTCCCAAACAGTTATGCTATAAGGGGAACAGTACGGGGCAAAATATTTAAAAATAGACAAGAAATGAGGCAACACATCACAAGACTGCACTCTTCAAAATACAGCCGAAAAATGTCAAACAGCAGCAACAACAACAACAAAAGTCACAGTTTCGCCGCAAGGGCGAAGCAATAAATGCGATAGTAAGAAATTAGAATGTCACACGAAGGTCGACTAGCAGCTTGATAGTTGCAGCGTCCCACTGTAGCACGGAGAGAGACGCTTGAAAAGGACACGCAGGTATACACAGGACAAGCGTGAACAAACAACTATCACAGTTGTTACGCCTTTGTGTTTGAGCAACGCGCTGCAAGTATCGACAACGCAGAAGCCGAGGCTCTTAGATATTTCTTCTTTTAAAGTGCGGTGCGCGGAATGACCCCTCCGCGTCTCCTGCCACGCGGTGGCGTCTGACGCAAGGTGTGCGTAAGGTCCCTAGATAAAAACTTGTTTTATCTATAGGTGTGCGCGGTGTTCTTTTTTTTTTTTTTTTGTTCCACATCACGAGTGGGCACAGAAAGAGGCCCCTTTTTCGTGCGCGCCTCAAGGGCAGTTTTCAAATTTAAAGAGAGTGTAGGAGCGTTGCGTGATAAAAAACATGCTGAAGCTCCTCCGAGATCTGCATACCTCCAGCGGTGAATGGTGTATATAAACAGCCTGCCATTGTTATACTGGCTCATGCATGGTGCGTGGCTGAGTGGTCAAACACAGCGCACTGCAGAGCGAGGAGTTCGTCGGTCGAATCCCCGGTCAGCAGGGGGGCCTTGGAATTTTCGTACTCTGATTTATTTTTCTTTGTGCCTTTCTTATAATATATATATATATATATATATGTCTGGGGCAGGACGGCGACGGCAAAAATCAGCCGAGAGTGCCCATATAATGGCTAACGCAATGAAATTGCAGTTGATGTAACTCCCCTCATGCAACCATGCAGGCAGAAATGTTAAAAAATGCTTTAATGTAGCCACCACTAATCAGAACACTCCACACGCATGAGTAAAACGCGTCGATAAACTCCTGCGGGAAGGAAAGAAGTCCATATCAAAAGAGATTGAAAGTGTAAGAAAAAAAAAGTGAAATGCCATGGATGAATCTGAATGAAGAGCATGCATGAATGTTGATGTTTACCACAAAGGACTTTACACTGCATGAACGGGGGCACCTTTCCGTAGTTTCCAGGAGGTGTCACTGTATTCATTTTCTGATTTCTGCCCGTTTTGAGAAAAAAACAAAGAGTCTCTGCATTATAACGCGTAGAATTTCTGTTATACTTGAAACAACAGCAGCTTCCGTAACGTCGCGGAAAGTTTTGCGGTTTTCCTGAAACAGAAAAAATTTTCCTTGTCGTTACGCACATATTCTTTGTAAGGTTATGGAAATTTTTTACAGTGTACCTTACGGGACCGCTGCTTGTTTACTGCTCGATAATGGCATTTTATGTCCAAAAACTGCGTTGTCAGCACTCAAATAAATGTAACGTTTGCCCAAGAACAACTAACGCTCCAGAAATGCCTAAAGTGTATAAATATTTATTCCCAAACGCCGTTTTCTTTTTTCCCGCCCATTTCAATTTTGATTTCAAAATTTTTTTCAGGCTTTTTCAGGTACTACCTTGGCTCTTATAACGAAATGTTTTGTGTCCTTGCATGCTTCAGCTTTGTAGTTGCCATTTTATGGATATTGGTGTATTTTGTTGACAGGAAGGAAGCTCGCAAGTGGCAGCCCGACCTTACGTGGATGTGCTCTGGACAGAAAGCGTAACAAAATAAAGTGATTATTAATAATTTTAAAAGAAGGTGTGCATTAACGCTGAGCTTTCTATGACTCAACCGCCACGGTGGCTGAGTGGTTATCATGCTCAATTGCTGACTGGAAGTTTGCGGTATCGAATCCCGGCCGCGGCGGCCGCATTTTCGATGGACGCGAAAATGCCTGACGCCCGTGTACCCAGACTTAGGTGCACGTTATAGAACCCCCTGGTCGTCTCAATTTCCGGAGCCCCCCACTATGGCGTCCCCCATATTCATATCGTGGTTTTGGGACATAAAACTCCAACAATTATTATTTCCTATGACTTACCTGTTATCCAGCAGCTGTCGTGGAGTCTTCAATAAACAAAGCATTTCTAAAGTTAGCTCCTAGATGAATGCTGAAATTGGCATTATCGGATGCTAATTAAGCGTATAAGTTCAGTTGCCGACAAAATCAGGTTTTTATTGCAGCAAGGATAGCATTAAGCTTTTCTCTGACCACCAAAATTCATCTGACTCAATTGCTCATCAAGTTATCAAATAAACTATGTGGCTTCAGTGCAATTAAGAAAAAACGTGCTTTGGTGAGTTACTTGACCATGCACCAACAGTTCGCGGTTATTTATTTATTGTGTAACTTTCCTACCCGTGCGGCTCCATTCGCAGACCCTAAACCACTGTTTTGACCGCACTTTTGCAGTCCAACAAACGCTACATAAAGGGATCAAGGGTGTCATCTTGTCAGTATTTACTAAAGATCAGGGCAACGCATCGACGATATGGACAGAAATCAAACTTTTCTTTTATTCATTAATGTAGCTGCTTTATTAAAACCACGGCGAACGTACGTAGGTTTCGTTGAGTTTAAGTGCAGCACTCTATGTCAATTTAGCACATCTGATAAGGTTGGAATAGATGCTGAGGCTCGTTAAACCGTCACCAGAAGTCCTTGCGTCTGCCGCACCCTGGTACCGCTGTTATCGTGAGAAGCTTTTCTTATATCATCTAATATATACCTCCGCTTTTCTTTCGTAGAGTTATGTTAAACGCGATTGTATATCGCAAATAGGTATAATCATTTAGAGTCCCTTGTGACCATTCGTACGCGGATTCTTTCATGCTATGAAATCCAAAGGCACATGCTGTGTCGCCGGCTCGTAAATGGCGCCGAAGTTTCAGACTCAGTATGCAATAAAACCGCCATGTTGCTCCCGTATCCCAGTTTCCCGAATAATTGTGAAGAGCCATATGTTTTTTATTCGTCTGAGCATCTAAATATGGGGCTTCCTGCAAACCAAGGTTCTACAGTAAAGAAAATTGTCTAGTCAGTCCAGTTGATTTAATCAGCAAGTGATCGTTATTCGATGTTGGCTCTTTGCATAACGAACGTAATAAAATAACTGTTGCAAATTCCGCCGCCATACAACCGCCAAACAAACTTTGTCGTTCGCGATCAGAAAAGGAAAGGAAAAGGTGCTGCATTTATTCAACATTCAACATCAACGATATTAGTTTACAGAAAAGCGCATACAAAACTGGTAATACACAAGGAGCCCCAAAGTTAAAAACTGTCGGGGGGGGGGCTCCCATACATGATGTGAACGGGAAAGAATATGTACATCAATCAGTGGTTACATTATCTTCGGTAGAAAGAAAAATGAACAGCGCGAAAAAAAAAATCCGAAAGCAAAAATGCGTATATGTGTAACAGACAAAAAGAAAAAGGTAACATTGAAAAACAATCGCAAATTACAATACAAAACAAAACAGCAATATAACATGTACCAAACAAAAATCAGTTGCTAGGATGAAAACAGTTGTTGCAAAAAGTATTTCTTAACTTGGTTTTTGAATGCATGTACCGTGGTTGATGATTTAATGATGTAAGGAAGGGAATTCCACAGCTTGATTCCCGTAAACGTGGTGGTGAACCTACCGTAGTTCGTGCGAACCTCAGGCAGAAGACGATTATCAAGCTGAGAAAACCTAGTAAACTACAAGTAGAAAACTACAATTGAAGATATTTAAATACAATAGATGTCTCCAATGCAAAATGGTTATTACGTCTACGTTTTACACAAATAAAGGAACGCAAACAAATAATTTTTCATTTGTTGAAAGACCCTCTTCGGACGCCCCTTGTCTGCACCTTATTACGACTCGACTACATGGTTCTTTCACGTGTGCGCAATAACGTAACGTACAGAAAAGTAAAACTGTTTTAACACATGCAAAAACATGATACGCAACCACAACATTTTCTTTATTTCGTTTGGTGTTGAAGCGGTGTCTCGTATCTCCCACGTATATTTACCAACTATCCCAGAACATCTGCTCTTTCCTTAACGTCCTGATGGGATACGCCCTGATAGGAAGAGCGCCAATGCCGCGCCCTCCCGCATTGCTGCTTCGGTTCAAGCCGTTTTCATGGGACAAGAATAAGTGAGACACTTCAGGTGGAAATTCAGTGCCCGTTTCACTGCTCCTACGATCTCGCATATAAAAACCTTGTGGAATTAGATACTATGCCTCCCTTAGCACGGTACTTTGTGAGTCAAGGGTGAGCGGTGAGTGATGTACGTATATATGTATGGTGACTTGATTCCATTCGAACTCTATCATCCACTGCCGCTTGTAGTCTGTGGTCCAGGCCATCTTTCGGTTGCCAGTAAGTGTTTCAACACAACCTCGTGGATGCCTGCAGTCTGTTGGCTGGTTGAGCGAGTGCTACGGTTCCTCAGTTGCCGTTGAACAGGCTTGTTTTGTTTTCAAATCAAGGCGTAAAGCCACCACAGGAGCGTGGAGCAGCAAAAACAAAAAAAAATACATGCTAATATCTGTCATACCTAGCATGGCCTTTAACAGTGGAGACCATGCTAGGTATGACAATTTTAATGCAGAGGAGTCAAGTTGCTATAAGCATTATTTGCGGGCGTATATAGGGACTAGCGCCGTATTCTTAGCCGCTGAACTTCGACCCGGCCGCACCTCGGCAGAAACACTCATATCTACGCCATACAAAACACTTAAGCACAGTTCTTTTATTTTCACGTCTGGTCTTGAGCTCTGCCTTCTCTACGTGTCTTCACAACCAGTGCTTGAGATCACTGGACATGAAAGCCGTTGACACGGCCTCAGTTCTCCTTGTCATCCTACACACATATACCGGGTGTTTCAAGAAATATGTCCCCCACCTTCAAAAATCAGCAACATGCTATATTTGCTTGCTGCCTTCGCAATTGCTTTTTCTGTAGCGTTAGGCATCTTTTGATGACAGACATCATTTGGGAGAGTAACTAAGCAAGTGAAATTAATTAAAATTTTAATTAGTACAGCTAGTCGGTTATGTCAAATGGAATGATTGAAGTTCTCCACGCGAAGAACCCATCGCAGCTTTGAAATATAAAAAGGCGGCCTCTAGTAATTATTGTGGCGTAATGAAATTCAACCAAACTCATCGGCGAAATTTAGATTAATTTCATTGCGCCACAATAATTTATACCAGCATTATACCACCACATTGTTTTAAACCGTAATTGCAGCCTTGATCGAGCATGTTCAAGGTGCCAAGTGGGGCAACAGCAAGAACCATGACAATTTATGCGTTGACATAAACAACATGACGTCAAAAAAAAAAAAACCCGTGACAGAATATATTTTACAGCGCAGCTGTCATGGTCAAGGTTCACTGTGTGTCGAAGATAAAAAATGATCATGATCATGAATCTCCACGTGCTCAATCACTGTTCAAGCACTCTGTCCAAGTGTAGATGTAGATGTAGATCCTGCGCTTCTGGCTCACACCCACACTGGGGGATTGGCCAAGAATCGGGTAGCTTAAAAAAAAAAAAGAGAGATAATGAAAAAACTAGCAAGGAGAGTAGTTTATCGTTTCGGGTAAAAATAAGATTTTTTTTTATTTCTGTTAAAATACCAGTAAGTTCGGTCGACTTGACTCTTATCGAATAGGAAATAAATGAATAATATAGAAAAAAAAATTCCTGGAGTGTAGTTTGGTTAGCGGCAGAGCTTTGTAATCGTGGTTATTATTTAAATCTCTTTGTCTGTTCTATAAAATATTGCAAGGCCTCGCATACTTTCCCGTTGGTGTGCCCAAGGGTCAGTGCACCTAAGGATAGCAAATTTGCAGTTGTTAGATTTAATCCAATGGTGCGCAACGGTGTTTCTAGAAATACCTTTCTTAATGTGGAGTACTTTCTACAATATATCAGAAAGTGTTCTATTGTTTCGTCTTCACTACAGTACGAACAAAGCGGGGAGGGTGTCAATCCGGCTCTGTATAAATAAAAAATTAATGCTGGAATACGACAGCGTAGCCTAGTAATTATGACTTCAAGACCTCTGTTATTACATGTGTTACTTTTCCAGGGTGTCGATAGATGATTGAAGTCCGGGGCATTTTTTAGAGAAGGTATATCGAATTCTCGCATCATCATTTGCCTCCGAAATCTAGCCGCTACTATGAAAGCTGATGTAGGGGTAATATGAATAGCTGGTCCGTCTAATGCCGCTTTCGCGAGTGCATCAGCTGTTTCATTTAGTAATAGGCCTCTATGCCCAGGTACCCATACTAATCGAATATATGTTAAGTGATCCGGTACTAGGGAACAGAACTCTTTCAGTGTTTTCGAATCACCAGATGCCGTGAGCGCACCGCATACGGATAGAGAGTCCGTTACTATTACGGCGGAATTAATTGATGTGGTCAGCGTGGTTAACAACAGAAGCTGCAACGTGCAGCCCTTAACGGTGTTTGCCACCCGCATGTTCACTTGTTAGTTTTTAGGGGCGAAGCTCCTAAGGGTGTGGGTCTGTCCCTCCTCTGTAGTAGTACTAGTAGTAGGTAGTTAGGGTAGGTAGGTAGATTGACACGTATAGTGGAATGTACCCACTCCACGTGATAAAGATGACGATGACGCCGTATATGAATGAATGAATGAATGAATGAATGAATGAATGAATGAATGAATGAATGAATGAATGAAAAGGCGTCACACAATGTTAATAGAGCAACGAGTGTGTGGTTTAATGCTTCCCAGCCACTCAAGAGTAATTGTATTCTTGTTGTCCTGCTACTGTGGCTCACACCCACTGTGGGGGATTGGCCAAGAATTGAGTGGTGCTCAGCCATAATTCTTCATCGTCATCAGCCACATGCAGCATCAACAAAGTGCACATAACACCTCACATGTATGTAACGGGTACCTCCCATATCCGCAGACAAACAAATAATGGCGTAGTGGGTGCTGTCCTACTTCACAAAAATTATGACTTATGGAGTAGTCGATACCCTGCGAAAAGCCAAAACTTCAAACACAGGTGGTCTTGCCCCCAAACGAAGCTGCGCTCAGAGTTCGCATTAGGCAGTGTCGTAATCGCAGATGAATCTTTTTTCTTTTGAATAAATTGACAGGAATTGTTTCGCTTCCTTTTATCAACTGCTACGTCGATGAAAAGTCACGTCAATAGGTAGGGAACATTCGGGCATGTAATTGTAACTATGTTGTATAATACTGGTGCTGCGTGTGAAATTTAAAATTTCAATTTTTGTCTGTTTGTCCCTAACACCTGTGAGAACATTTCAGAACATCAGCATTTCTAAGAGATCGCAAAGCCTTGCCGCGTAATATTGCTAAGTACACTTTTAAAGAGCGCTAAAATATCTGTATGAGAAAACATAGGGACCATAATTTTCGAACCTTAGTACCTCGCGAATCGCTTCACTGCAGCGCTCTCAAGCGTGCTTCGAATAAAAATTGAAGGACACTTTGTACATTCCAAAGTGTGTTCGGCGAAAGCGTGTGGCCATTCCACTGACGGAAAGACGGACGGAAAGACCGACGGACGGACAGACGGACGGAGGACAGACGGACATCCGGACGGGCGGACGGACGGACGGACATTCAAACGGACGGACATCCGGACGGAGGGACGGACATCCGGACGGACGGACATTCAAACGGACGGACGGGACAGACGGACATCCGGACGGACAGACGGACATCCGGACGGACATCCAAACGGACGGACGGAAGGACGGACATCCAAACGGACGGACAGACGGACATCCGGACGGACGGACATCCGGGCGGACGGACATCCGGACGGACGGACATCCGGACGGACAGACGGACATCCGGACGGACGGACGGACGGACACCAGACGGACGGACGGACGGACGCCGGACGGACGGACACCGGACGCCGGACAGACACCGGACGGACGGACACCGGACGGACGTGAGCATGAGACATTAAAGGCTTTCGCCTTAAAACAACCGCCGCGCGGGCTGTGGCGGAATCAGCGGCCGCTGGCCCACGCATCTGCTCCCCAGTGTGTCAGCATTTTAACAGCTGATCTGTTTAAGCTTCGCAAAAGTTCTTGATTGTGTGCACAAGACTGTCGTCATCCTGAACAGCCTATACCTTATATTGCATTTCGTGTATCCTAGCGAAGCATAGGACTAAGAAATGTAGGTAGGATTGTGCGTATAGTAAATTTAGGTTCGAAGCGAATTCGAAGAGAATAGCGATATGGTCGAATAATTTCGTATCGACTTCGAACAGTGTATGCCACATATTATAAAGAAAAATGAGCATATTTGTCATGATCCAACTAACCTGCACAATATATTTTTTTAAGTTGAAAGAAAGCTTGTGCAAATGTCATTATTTTTGGTTCAAAGGGAAGTGGAAGCAACTTTGAAGAGCAGCAGGACTTGACTTTCGGTAGAAGGCGTGATAACCTGCAAAATATGTCAAGTTTCAAAATTTACTATACGTAGAGCATATAAGCCGGTATCACAAGCTTCTAAACTTAAAACATGATGAATCAGTGTGAGGGTAATATGTCATTTTAACCTTGAAGTGGTTCTTCGCGGCAGTGCGGGTTTTCCCTGCGTTGCTGTATTCATGGCATAGCATCAGTTTATTGCAGTAAAACCACTTTTACGGGGGGAGGTTACATGCGGACTAACATAGCACATTGTGTTGTCTCCCTACGTCCTTGTTTGCTAGCGCTG
>JALIZH010032110.1:0-35268 GCA_030522465.1 Rhipicephalus appendiculatus
GGAGACATCTCACACCGGCACTACCTTGGAGGTCGAAATCCAGTGCCTACCGGCTACTCAGAATGCATGGACAACCGAGGACCGCCGGGGTGATACCACAAGGAGCTTCGCCCCTAAATTTATTCACCATATACAAGTACTAAACGAGAGGTGGCTACCTACAACTACATACATCGAGGACGCACGACCCACGGCTTCAGGAGCATCGCCCCTAAAACTATAAAAACAGAATGTTAGCGCGTTTTCATTTTTCTTGTTTTATTTAGAATCGCCGCGAGATGTACACTAATCGGTCTCCGTTTCGCTTGCGTTAGTCGTCTCGCCGTTCCCACGTCGTTCCGGCGCCAGCCCTGACAACGCTTGATATGTTCTTGGTGCATCGTCTCTGACAGCAGTTCCAACGGTGCGATGCGGTGTATAGGGGCAAGAATACATGTTCCGCGCCAGCCTCTCCAACGATACGGACACTGAGGGATCCACCCCACAGAAATAGACAATACACTACCGAGCACGTCGAAGAGACACAACATTGATGGCATACTTGCATGAGTAGGGCCAGGCACGTCATGCGCACGTGACCTTGCGTGCGCATGACGTGTTGATGCGTACGCGTCATGTTATTCAGTATCCGGCTCTGATACTGAAGAGGGCAGGCAAGGAATTAGGCTTGCGATGGCTACCCGGGGCGAGCGGCAAAAGTTTCAAGCTTGCCTCCTCGCATCATGGTTTCGTGGCTCATACCGAACCAATTTGAAAAATCATCGTGATACAACCCTCTTCATTGGGCACGCAAAAACTTCCAGCGTCTACCCACAATTTTTATGGGACGGGGGGGGGGCTTTGAAAAGTAAATCACAAACAATACCAAAGCCGCGTGCTCATCACATTTTTCTATCTTTTGATCCACACTCTCCTTTCCCCTGACGGCTATTCACGGTTTTGCATACATTCGTTGTCCACCTTCCCGCGGCTACACAGAGGGATCTCCTGTTCTCTTCCCGCCACCACACCCAGGTCTACAGGGGTGGTTCTTCAATTCCTTCGGGACACAGAACAACCGTCGGTAGAAGCCACTGGCGCTTCTTCGGCCATAGACGCCACTCTCCTCTCCTTCTTACCTCTTTAATTCTCTCTCCCCATTCCTCTGCCGACGCAGAGACGTGCTCCCGTTAAGGGCTGCAGAAATAGCGTCTTTTCCTCTCTTCAACCTCTCATCCTCATCCTCCAACCAGTGGCGTAGCCAGGGGTGGCACACCGGGCACGTGCCCCCCCCCCCGAAATTTTTTTTTTTGCCATGGCATACATAGCGAAAAATGGCCATTTCAAGGGAGGTGCCCTCCCCGAAATCAAGGAGGTGCCCCCCCCCCCAAAAAAAAAAGCCCCCACCTCCCCGAAGGGGAATCGTGAGGAAATGCGAATGCATTTCGCGCGCGCTTCACTCCATTTATATATGGTGGTTGTGGTTCGAAGAAGGAAAAGGCGCCTAATTTCTGCAGCCCGGTCGGGAGCACGGCGCAGCGCCTTTTTTTTGCTTTTTCTTGTTTTTTTTTAATTTTTTAATTTTTTTAAAATTTTTTTTCATATATAGCTCCGCCGAGCTCCGCCGCAGACCGCTTTTAGTTAACGCGCACGCTGCGAATTTTCATTGTTCAACAACGCACAGGAGAAATCTCCCACCGGCACCACCTTGGAGGTCAAGATTCATTGCCATATATACGGGGTGGCCAGTGAACGGTTGTGCAGCGCGAGCAGTCGGTTTTTTCAACCAAGAAAGTCGCTAGCAGACGCTGCCTGCGTCGGCGTCGCGAGGCGAGAGAGGGAGAGGGGGGGAGCGTAGGAGAGAGAGAGGGAGGGCGCGCATGCGCAGTGGGGAGTGTGGACGCTGCGGGCAGAGATGCCTAGAGAAGAGAGGGGGGAGCGTAGGAGAGGAGAAGAGAGGTGGGACGCGCATGCGCAGTGGGAGTGTGGACGGCGCGGGCAGGGATGCCTAGAGGAGAGAGGGGGGAGCGTAGCAGGGGAGAGAGGAGGGAGGCGCATGCGCAGTGAGGGTGTGGTTGCCGCGGGGAGGGATGCCTAGGGGAGGGAGAGAGGAGGTTTTTTATTTTTTTTTGAAAGGGTTTGCGCGTGCGCAGTAAGGGCGGTCACGCCGTACACCACCACCACCGGATTAAGCTTCGCCATAAGATGCTTCACATCTTACACCCGCCGGCGCGCACACCTCCTCAACCTATCCTCCTCCTCCGCGGACAACGCCAACGCCGCACAACGCCAACGCCGGATGCCTGACATAGCCCGACTATGAAATGCATTCGCATTTAAAAAAATTTCTGGCTACGCCCCTGCCTCCAACCGCTCGCGTCATGTCAGCGCTGTCGCGTATGGTGGGCGCCGCGTCCCGTTTCACTGCTGCTAGCGGTTGTTTTTTCGGACGTTGGTTGAACTAGACGACTTGGTTGAACCTCTTAGAGTTCGGACAAGTCAATGTTGCCCTGTGACATGAATAACGGTCTAAGAACGCCATCGAAAACGAAATTTTTGAGCTTAGATTGTGTTCATATAGTCACCGATTTTGAAAATAGGCATTTATAGGCACTGACAGACATTTAGGCACGAACGCCGAAAATAGGCATTTACAGGTACTATAAAAACACTCTAAAAACCCTTCTTAACCTCTAGTTCATGCTCATATATCAAAGTGACACCATCGGAACGCAAGCAACAAAATAGGCATTTCCCTAAAATCCGGTCTCTAGTGATCATGAGGTAGTTGTTTGTAATTTGGTTTGCCCAAACCTAAAGTTAAAGAGAATGTCACCGCGAACAATTTATTTTTATGAAAACGGTAACTATGAAGCTATATCATTCAATCTTCGTTTTTCACTGAGTCCCAAGAGTGTTCTTCGATCATGAATATCACCAGTCTATGGGAACTTTTAAAACCGAGCTTGCTACTCTTCTCAGTAGTCATGAACCTTCCAAGGTTATTTCCGGAAAACGGAGAGCTGATAAACCTTGGATTAGCGCAAGCTTCTGTTGGCATTTCGGACATGACTGATGACGAACAAACCTTTTCGGAAGATGCAGAGAAGGCAGCCTGCTTAAACCGATATTTTCAATCGGTGTTTTCCGAACCATTTCAAGATAAAATGCCATATACGACAACACAAGGATTTCAACCTATCGATAACATTGTTATCTCCGCTAGTGGTGTGTGTGCTCTACTCAAGCGACTTAAACCAAACTCGGCTCCAGGGCCTGATGCTGTTTCTAATCACGTATTGAAGAGGTGTGCAAAAGTTTTAGCGCCCTTTTTAGCTGTCTTATTTTCAAAATCGCTTGAAGATCAGAAACTGCCACCTGAATGAGAGCTAGCAAATGTTGTGCCAGAACCAAAGTTTGGAAACAGAAATGATGTTGCCAACTTCCGGCCAATTTCATTGACCAGCGTATGTTGTAAAACTCTTGAACGCGTTATATACTATAGCGCTATTATAAAGCACTTGGAAACAAATAATTTTTTCTGTACAGTTCAGCATGGTTTTAGGTCTGGTCTGTCATGTGTTACACAACTGTGCGAATTTTCTCATGATGTTTTAAGTTCATATGATATGGGTTATCAAGTCGATTCGATATTTTTAGACTTTCAGAAACCGTTTGACACCTTTCCACATGCTATTTTATTACATAAATTATCTTTTTTAGGTCTCTCTGCATCTGTTGTAGGTTGGTTGAGGGATTATTTATCTTCTAGCAGACAGTCCGTCCGAGTAAATGGTTCTTCTTCTTCATACGTTAACGTAACTTCCGGGGAGCCAAAGGGTTCGGTGCTGGGTCATTTACTCTTTCTGGTCTATATTAATGATTTCTCAGAGACGCTAACATCGAACTTGAGGCTGTACGCAGATGATTGTATTATTTATAAATCAATATACAGTATGGACGACATTTATTCTTTACAACTTGGTCTTGAAACTGTGGTGAGGTGGTGTGACAAATGAAAGATGCGTTTGAATGTAAAAAAGTCCTGTTTCCTTAGTTTCACCACAAAACGCAAACCCTTTCACTCATGCTACAGCTTGTCAGGAGCGGAACTTGACTGTGTTGAGCATTTTAAATACCTTAGTGTATACTTCTCTGCCGATTTATCTTGGAATAAGCATATAGGTTACGTAACTCGCAAAGCCAACGGAGTGTTAAACTTTATTAAACGCATTTTGAAATCTGCCCCAAAAAGTCTGAAAAGAAGCTTTGTATGTTACAAATGTCCGACCTATCATAGAATATGCCTGTCCAGTATGGGATCCTCATGGTCAAACTCTCATCTATCAAGTTCAACGCATACGAAACCGTGCTGCACGCTTTGACAGTGACAATTACAACTTTAACTCCAGCGTTACCTGCATTAAAAGTGACTTAGGATGGAAACTTCTGGAGCAGCGCCGAAAATTCTTGCGAATGAAGTTTTTTCTTTCGACCTTTGTGATGGAATTCGCATATAACGAGAGTTTACACATGATGAGCCTATACTACGTGTCACTTAGAAAGGATCACTCGAAAAAAAATCCGTGAGGTCAGCTGTCGTACCGGTGCCTTTGCTCATTCTTTTTTTTATGGGCGAAGCTCCTTAACAGTGGCGTACCAACTCTCTCGCGAGTGGGGGGGCAAACCTACCTCAACCGCTGGCCGTCATATATATATATATATATATATATATATATATATATATATATATATATATATATATATATATATATATATATATATATAACGAAAGAGAGAACTTAATCGACAATCACACTTTGATGTGCTTTTTTCGTACACAGGGCATTTGTTAAATGGTGTTTGATAATATTATAAAAAAAAGGGACAGTCAGTTTTAAGCAGCTGGTGCAACACATATACGCGTGTTATGCATGTATGATAGTATTAGGGTAAGGCGGGGCAAAATGAGACACGGGGGCAAAACGCGACATTTTGGCTTTGTCGACGTCTGTAGCTAATACAGAAAGCACTTTTCTTTCTTTCTATATTTCAGCGAGAGGTGCTAGTAGTTGTCCATCTTTTTATGTGTAAAAGTTGATGATTGCTCACAGCGTCGCGTGCGAAAAATTACGCGGCTGGTGTCAGTGTGTTCGTGACCCGTGAAAAAGGGGCGAAATTTTGCTCGGCCAAATTTTCAGATCCGTGCATGAAGCTACTCTGGCGTCAGTACAACAACGTAAGTATTTATATTGTTACGTTATACTACTAGCTACATACCACCAAAAGTTTAGTTCATTTGGTGCGCGGCGCCAAAGCGGAATTTTTTTTTAATTCGGGCATGTGAGGGGGGGAAAAACGCGACAAAAAGGCATTGAATTGCCTTAGAGAGCGTCTCATTAAGTGAACCATTTACTTACACTCATTATATATTATATTTTATTCTTTAGGAGGGTTTGGACGCACAAGAGAAATCAAATAGAGCTTCCTGGGAAGAAAACGACGTGAAAAAGCACTGATTGCTGTTCAGGACACTCACTCCATTCGCGCTGCATCGAGGTTTTTCCGTGTTTCCAAGGATGCTCTCAAGAGGCGAACGCAAAATTGGAAGAATCTTCAAGTCAAGCCGTTCACAAACAAGTCTCGGCGTCGAGTTTTGATGACATTCCTCGAATACGAAATTAAAAAAAAGAAGCTCTAGAAAATTCGAATCTAGCACAGTTTTAAATTCATCGCCTCAAGAAGCCCGGCTGACGAAGCTGAAAGCCACGAAACGCCCTTGCAGTTCTGCACCAAAACGGCAAAAAGGAGGCAAAGGGATGCGTCAGAACATATCTAGCTTCCAATCGTTGAATAATCCAATGAAGTGCAAGCTTTCAACAAAATACAACAATAGCACAAAGAAAGACTGGTGGTGTTCGATCTGCAAGAAGTTTTGGAGCAAAACAGCACCGGATTCTGTCTGGATTCAATGCGTGGAGTGCAAGGACTGGGGTCATGAAGGCTGCGTGAGGGCCCACGGAGTTTAATTTCAAGCGCTTCTACTGCAAAAACTGAAGGGTTAAATTTTTTAGGGGGAAGCACCTTAAGACCGAGCCTTGTCGGCGTGCGGCGTTGTCCGTGCTCACAGCACAGCTCTTTGTAAAACAGTTCTTGGAATGTCCGCTAGATGGCGGTACTTGAATATGATGAATATATTTAAGGGCGAAGCTCCTTATGGCATCACCTCAGCGGCCAACATCCTGAGTAGCCAGTAGGCACTGGATTTAGACCTCTAATGTAGTGCCGGTGTGAGATGTCTCCTGTGCGTGATTAAACAACAAAAAAAATTCACAACGTACATGTAAAATTAAAGTGAGCTGCGAGTCGCCATGACTCTCATCGACCCTTTAGTAGAAATGCGCCCGATCTCACGTTGTTGGTGATGTACTGCGCAGAATTTGCGGAAGATTACATCATCATTCACTCCGTGGATATGGTGCCGTCATCTCCAGTTCTCGTCTCGTTTCCGAGAGGGCGCTGTCCTATAGACATTCGTACAATATGGCGGTTGGGTGAAGGTACGCTAGATGGCGCTGGCGGTGCAGCTGCTCTCCGATTGCGCGGACCGCCGTACGAGTGCGCTTGCCGGATCGTGCTGCTTGGCGGACCATGGACGACGACCGGTCGTTGAAGTTTGAATAAAATTTCACACACACTATCGCTCTGATTACTGCTGGGCGAAACCACTGAAGATTTCACTGTGTACCATGATTGCTTCAGTCACCATAACTCTCATCGACCATTTAGCATAAACGCGCCCGATCTCACGTCGGTGATGATGTACCGGGCAGAATTCACGGAAGATTCACGGTTTACCGATGAACCTCCGCAGCTTCGCCCAATCATCATCATTCACTCCGTGGATATGCTGTGATTTTTTTTTCACACTGTCTCGTTTTGCCCCGCAGGTTGGGGCAAAATGAGACATGTGGTGCTTTTTTTTATTTCTTTTTAAAGTAAACTTTTTGACGGTGGCAGCATTGTCATATTGATGTAGCACATACCTTGTACCCAAAGGAAAGTTTCTGCATTGACGTTTAAAGGCAAAGAGCGAAAGAAAAATAAATATTCACTATTTTCAAATTTTTGTCTCATTTTACCCCACCTTACCCTATGCGCGACGCTTTTTATGCTTTACCTCACAAATTTCCGCATGCGCATGAATACAATTATGTCGATTTGTATCATTTCTGTTAATGACTAAAGGCAGCTCAGTAAGAATTGAGTTCTTAAATGCGAAGCAATCCTCGGGGAACCAAAGGTACTTTAAGCGTCTCTATCTACTTATCTACCTATCTGGCCCCCTACGTCTGGATGCTGTCGTGGTTGCCTAGTTACCTTAGTATAGACCAAAATCTGCATAGGAGGTCACGAGGGTATGACTAACATAAGTGTATGGTCACGACATAAATAACGTGAACATCATGTCGTGTACGTCGTGAAACCATTTCCTTCAGTCGTGTGTGTAACATATCCGTATACCACGGGCTGCAGTATGCGGGTATGAGCCTTAAAGTTCGTATCTACCCAGGAACGGCGACAAGAGACATCGATCATTTAAACGCGAGAACCTTAAAAAATCCGGCAGCGGCCGCGTTGATCCGACGAATGCAAAGAATAAAAATCAGGATCCCAGCAGGAATCGAACCCAAGCATTTCGTGTGGCTGTCATGTATTCTACCACAGAACCACGCAAGGTCTTCAATCTGCTTTGGAAAAGGTACTATGCAGACATCAAGTCGGTGGAACGTCCCTTGTGGTTACCGCGCTGGCTGTCTAAATTTATGAAAAGGCGATAAACATTGCATATATACTCCTATTATACAGTCGCCATGTCGGGTTAACGTCATCTGTGGCTTCAGTGTAAGCTCCGCTTTTATAACCGTCTCATAAACATTATATATGCACTCATATGACTCAGCAAGCTATAATCAAGCGTTGCTCGGCAACGGAGGAATGCGCCAACGAGTGGTATTCACATCATCGCACGATAGCGTGCACTTCATTTCCATAAAATTTACTTCCATGCCGTAACGCGAGTGCTGATGTTGCGTCAGGTCATAAATTTCCCGCTAAACCCCAGTGTATTCGACGTGCCTAGTGAGCGCACGATTTGAACACTACTGCTGCATTTACACAAACACGTCGATGTACCCCTGCAACGCCTTTCTAAAAGAAAATAAGAAATGCGGCATATACAGGTACTCGCTGACTGCATCGCATGAAACCGATTCACACAGTTCATGGGATCTGCTGAATTTTAACACAAAATTGTTGTATGCCGGGGTCCACGGAGACTTCAGTGACGTATTTCCGTCACGGAAACGACGTCGAAAAAATTTGCGCAGTGACATGTCCAAGAAAAAAGTTCCGTCAACGGGCATCGAACCGAAGATCTCTCAGTCCACCGCCACAAGTTCCGAGCACGCTATCCACTTCGGAACGGCCACAAACTTTAACTGCTGTACAAATGCGTATTTTATATCTCACGCTTTCCGCTTACAATGCTGTTGGACAGCGGGGTAGTGTAGCCCTCTTAAAGCTGTAAAGTAAAGTAATTCGTCATTACTGTGACCGACGCGATTAGAACCTGCAACGCGTACTGCTACGCGTCTATCCCATTCGGCATGTTTACAATACAAGTGCAGTTTTGTCAACGCCTTAACACACCGCGAGGTGGCGACCTTAGCCCAAGCGTCGGTCTCGCTCACAGCGTCTATCCAAACGAAAAATAGCTCTGCGACGCGCGCCTGCCTCACCTGGATGTAATAACGCGTTCTTCGCATACGCTCGCCCCGAGAAACATCGCGGTCGGGCTACAGGGGCGACACGACAAGCTTAGCGTTTCCCTCTAGATACCACAAAGTTCAATCACACTTTGACATGCCGCGGGATGACGACCTTAGCCCAATTTCTGCGTCCAATATGCGACGCTCATCTTGCTATCACGCCTCTTTCTCTGCATTATGCTCTGGCCGTTAACATCTATACAGATACCAGAATGGTTTGTTAGATAAATAAATCACGGACGTTAGTCGCCGGGATGGAGATGTACCACCAAACGTCAACGAGAGTACATCCACGTTGCACGGTGCAATAGCTGCCAAACACCAAAACGCTCACTGGGCAAACTCTCCTATAACAATGTTCAGTGAATATTAAATTACCTCTGTAAAGGTGCGTTTTACTTTCGTGCTATACCGATTCCCATGACGGAGGGATCAACCATGTTCTTGCAATGAATGATTGCTGTTATACTTTTTCATAATAAGTATTACACTTTATTGCATATATTCAGGCTTGTGTGTATTATAATTTCCATTTTTTGCTAATAGTCCAAACAGCGTTTGTGGTGCGTGCTTATTAACATTATTACTATTATTATATTTCTCTTATTATCAACTTGCCAACCCTTTTCTAAAAAAAAAGTATAATTTGCGGTTTTAGTATATTGTAAACAACTTTGTAGTACAACTGACATCGTAGTACAATTGAAAATTTTCTTTAAAAGAAAAAAAAAAGTGGGCGATTATAACGTTAAACTATCTTTCTTTGCTTCCTTCCGAAATGGTCGTTAGCTGTTTATGATTGGTCGAAACATTCTGGGTCATGCACGCAGAATCAGCTCGTTACGCCAGGCTACAAATGACGCGAAAACGATCCATCACGTAATGACCACTTGTGCACGAACACGTAAAAAAATAAGAGAATGAACTATTTTCAATACGGCATATTGTTGGCCATTGGTTCTTCGACATTTAAAATTTTCTGTGTGCCGTAAAGTCGCCTGCTTGTTACACGACGTCAGGAATCTGTGATATATCGTGGTGTTTATTACAACTTATGCACATGAAACAGCGCATTCACGGGATGAACAATAACTAAAACTTTTTGGAATAGCCAGAGAGCGTCTCCTTTTAAACGTAATTCAAGTAGGCTAGCCACCGATCACATTAGCAGCGGCTACTTATAGCAGTTGGCGAGATGGATTCATATGAGTATAATGAACGTTTTCACTTGCATCATAACGACATTTAGCTGTTTGTACGCGTATACAAATCTGTGAGCTCATCCCTGCTTGAAAGAGAGAAGGAGGCAGAGAGAACTAAGCAGCGCTGCGCGCTGGTGCAGGCTTCGACAGAAATAAGCAGGGTTCGACAGAGCAGAGGTGATGCTACTTCTTTACTATGAAATAAAATGATTTTCCTGAAGCAGAAAATGCTTTGACCGGTCCATGACAAGTTTGCTCGTTCCCATTCATAATTGCATCGTCAATGATTTAAATTGCAGGCCGGGCACTCCAGAATAAAAACATGAACCAGTGATCTAATGTTCTATGGCCCCTGCTCAGCGCTAGCCTGCTCTGCAATGCTACAGCACAAGGCGCGAAAGCGTCGCATAGGCGGCCCACACTGCAAAGAGCCTACAAGGGAAATCGTGATAGCAGAAATGTTTGAAATTTTTTTTTATATATTAACATTCCCTCGTAACAATATAATTGAGTGATTACTGTGGTGAAGAAAAACTTCGCCTTAGTTGCTGATTGCCCAGCGTGCAGCCAACAGTGACCACTGTCGGAAGTGGGGGGGCTCCAGCCCCCTAACTTTTCTCAGTGGAGGAGCTCGCGCCCCCCTTGCCACCCCCCCCCCCAGCTGATACGCCTATGCTCCTTAAGGTCGAGGCTTGTACATCACTCCCCCGGTGTCCCCCGGTGTAGCCACGCTAGGGCGATGACAATGACGCTGCCATCGCGATACAGCACATGCAAGGTGACCATTATACGACATGACGATGACGCTGATGACGATGAAGAATAAGCGCGTTCCATACCACACATTCTCGTTCTGCCATCACAGCACAGCACATGGAATGTACCCACTATACGTCATAACGATGACGATGACGCTGATGATGATGAACAATAACCGATTAACTAGGTAATCTATATTATTATTCTTCTATGTCGATACATGCACAACAATTTTTTTTTTGTAAATGGAAAATAGGGCGTTGATTTAATTTGTCTGATACTAATAAAAAAGGTATTATTATTTTTATTTCATTATTATTAATAATACTTATTTATAGTTTTTTTTTACATTTGATCGACCATCAAATTTTCATATAAAATTTATAAGGTTTTTATTCTATAGCCTCAATTATTCTAAACTTCCGTGACAGTTTATAAGACCACTCAATTCTTGGCCAATCCCCCACAGTGGGTGTGAGCCACACTGATAGGTGAACAAGAACAAGAACAATAACCGCGTTCCAGAGCACACGTTCTCTTTCTGCCATGGATGAAAACGATCGTGAACGCGCTCTCGCCCGAGAAACGCAAACGGCAACGCCGACAGCAAGCTGCTACCCCGGTGTTAAGGACGCGGAAAGCGGCGGCTCAACGGCAAAAGCACATTGTATATGCTGTACACATGCGTTGTCACTCATTTACATGTGCGACTAGGCAATGTCACGGGTGATTTACAGTAAGAACAATCCCCAGTGCTTCGCCCACTCGTCATGATTCACTTCGTGGAAATGCGAATTTTTTTTTTCCTTTTACTACTCGTGAATGGAATAAGTTGGATTGCGTGTGTTGTTGATGTTCAAGCCGATGCTTTTTGTCCGTCACTGCAAGACGTGTGCTTTTCGTGAATGCACAGGCACTGCTGCGCAAATGTGTGCCATTTTCGACTGTAAGACTGTGTGTTTTTTCTTCCTCTCCCCCCTACAATAATGCCCACTTGGGCGATGTAAGTTGCACTAATAAATAAATAATAAATAAATAACGGTAGATACGCACGCGCGGACACACTGCTGATCTCCAGGTAACATTGTAAAGGAAAGGAATCGTGCATGAAAACTTCTCACGTGGGCCCGTTGGATCCATCAGAACACGAGCAAGTGAAAAATGCAAGCGCACCACGAAGTTACTGGTCTTACAAGTCGCCGTGCTAATGTTGCGTACGCTTCAGGAAATGGTTCCTGGAAGGACACAAAGATGATGTCCGAAGTATTTCCGTACAGCAACGACACGCTCGATGGCTCATCATCTGGTAAGGTCTGAAACAAAGCTTGGGCCCTTCGACAAATTACTGCCGGCGCAATATAAAACAAAGCTGGTACGTTCCCAGACACAGAGGCCATGTCCGCTGTGGCGCGAGCTGAACCATAAACAGGCATAAGACATACATTTGCTGATTCATATGACGCGTAACACGCATAACACGCCTTACTGCGCGACTCGACAGGACATCAGCTATACTGAATTGTGAATGTACCTCAAATAAAAAATTGGGGGGACCCTTAAGCTTCGCCTTTAAGAGTTGAACGCGATAGCGATATCCCGTCCCTACTGCGTACTTCAATCACTTAGTGCATACTATGTAATGGGTAGTATGGTTTAAACCAGGAGGAATTATGCGCGGCAAATGTGGGAAATGTTTTCGAACTTTCTATGCACCCACTACGTGGTGCTAAGGGAATACGCGCAGTAAGGTGTGTGCCGTTTGTAATGGGTGGCTGGCTTTAAACAATGGAATCGTTATGATAGTCACATATTCAGACGCCCGATGGCAATTTACGCTTGTACCACGCAATATTCCTGGGATATTACATGTTATATTGCGACGCCTATATAAAGGACGCTTGCGTTTGCGAAGCATGCAAGTTATTTTCACTGCATTTCCAAGCAGAGGAAGTTATTTTCACCGTATATCCAAGCAGAGGCATGGCTGTGTGGTGGAACACCTGCTTGCCACGCAGACGACCCGGGTTCGATGGTCACTCGGACCCGAAAATTTTTATTATTTATTTTTGCATCTTTCTCGATTTTTCGGTCCCGGACAAGATGATGATTTTTCGCTCACAACCAACCACGCCGACGCCGACGCCGGAATTTCTGCGAAACGAGCTCTTTAACGCTTTCGCGTTAATAGGCGATAAGTTTGGGCAGTATATTGTGGTACTCGACTGGTGACCCGAAGGGGGGCAAAATTGAATCCCGGTCTCGACGGCCGCGTTTCAATAGAGCAAAATGCGATAGGCCCGTGTTCTTAGATTCAGCAGCACGGGAAAGGACTCAAGCAGTAGCAATTTCCGGGGTCGTACACTACGGTGCCTATTGAGCTTTTGTGGACGTAAAACTTCGAAAAAAAAATTCCCATCTCCCGCTAAAGGGAACCATGTGTGGATGCGAAGCAGCGGGGGAGATAATCAGCTTGAGCGGGAGGAACGTCGCCGCTCTCATTTCACGGCAGTGGTCCGGGCGCTCATCGCGGCGCTGCACAGGAGAGAGAATGAGGCGCGCGCGCTCCGTTATTTTCATATCGCGGAACTACCGTGGCGCCCCCCAGTGGAGTATGCAGCTGCCAACATGCAAGCAAGATCAAGGAATGGGGGTCAACCTGGGCGACAGACACCACCTGCCTAGCCATTGCTAAGCAGCCTCTCTGTGCTCTCGGCCATGACTCTGATGACTGTGATAGTGGTTGACGGCCTTCATATTACTGCAGTGTTCTGGTTCGCATAATGGGTGCTTCCCTACTTCATGAAAGTGGCCGGACGCGAGACCGGGGACGCGGGACGCGGAAGGGACGGACAGAGCCCCGAGCATAAGATGCTTCGCGTCTAAAAAACTTCCCCATCTCCCAATGAATGGGACCATGTGTGGATGCGAAGCAGCGGGGAGATGGTTAGCTTGAGCGGAAGAAACGTCGCCGCTCTCGTTTCGCGGTAGCGGCCCGGGCGCTCATCGCGGCGCTGCAGAGGAGAGATAATGAGGCGGGCTCCGTCAATTTCCTACCGCGGAACTACCGTGGTGCTCCCAGCGGAGTATGCAGCTGTCGCACCACCTGTCGTGCGCGCCGCTCCGTAGAGGGATTCCTAGAGGAGAGAAAGGGGGGAACCGTAGGAGAGGAGAGAGAGAGGGGACGCGCATGCGCTGTGGGATGCGGGAGCCGCTCCGTAGAGTAGAGGATTCCTAGAGGGGAGAAAAGGGGTGAGCATAGGAGAGAGGGGGAGAGGACGCGCATGCGCTGTGCGGATGCGGGTTCCGTAGAGTAAAGGATTCCCAGAGTACAGAAAGGGGGGTGAGCGTAGGAGAGAGGACGCGCGTGCGCTGTGGGGATGTCGGCGCGGGCCCCACTCCGTAGAGTAGAGCATTCCTAGAGTAGAGAAAGGGGGGTGAGCGTAGGAGAGAGGAGGAGAGGACGCGCGTGCGCTGTAGGGTTGTCGGACACGGGCGCCGCTCCGTAGAGTAGAGGATTCCTAGAGTAGAGACAGGGGGTGAGCGTAGGAGAGGAGAGAGAAAGGGGGGAGGGGACGCGCATGCGCTGTGGTGGTGTGGGACGCGGGAAGGAAGGACAGACTAGACGTCGTGATCGGGGACGTCATGATGATGTCATGATTATTATTTCCTGCATCATTTCCTGTTGACGCCAACACTGCCGACGGTCACATTTCCCATTTCATGAGGCATCTAGGGCTTTTGCCCTAAAAACGAACCTGTGACCACCCGGCGCGTTCTTGCAATTGCAGTGGCCGGTTCAGGCCAATAACATTTTTATTGTTTCTGCTTACGTTGCTCGCCACAGAACATGTCTGAGTGCGAAACTCTTACTCCTTCGCCACAGGAAAAAGATTCAGCTATGTGAAATGGGAAGCTTTTTGGAACATTAGAGGGGCGGAACCAGAAAATCCGCATGAACGAGAAACACCAGACGGGTGCTATATATGCAGTGCCCGTTCTGGGTCTCTGGCATTGTGAATGCACGGATTGGCGCTGTAAGTTAGGTAAAAGTTTTGGTAAAATATGATGTGTAAAATATGGCATCAAAAGAAGACTCAAGAGAACGTACACAGAGGGCCGCTGACCTTTATTGAAACACGCTACATAATGGTCCATCGTGTCCATCATGTTGAACGCTTTTTCCAACGCAAATTAAAGAATGGCACTGCACGCAATCATGATGTTTAATTAATGAAATTGGTCACTTAATCAAACGTGCATTAATAACATCCAAAACTAGTGCGTGTTCAAAGAGAGATTTTTCAGCGAAACGAAATAAAGATACCGTAGTAACACAAGCAATGCAAATAATTTCAGTTATTTTGGCTATATTATTGCACACAAATGCAGAGAGCTGGTGCAATCGATCAGTACTAAGCTATGCGATGCCCTAAGAAACGTTTCAACCGCGTTATGGAAGCAATATTTAAGGTCCGCAATATGCGAAACAACTTGCAGCCATTGATAAGTGAAAGGACCAGTAGCAGTATATTGCACTGATAGAAGAGGGGTGATGTATTCGATCCGAGCATGTGCACATGGACCTCTATATGAAAATAATTTTAGCAATAACATTTCTGCAATGATGCCATTCTTCAACACATCAGCGTATTGATAGCTTTGAGGATACCATTGAGTTGCGAAAGGATTGGAACCTAGGTCACATTGGTATTGAAGTATTCGCAGGACGGGGCCAAGAACACGTAACACAGTTCCACAACTTGGCCTGACAGAGAAGGAGCGACGCCACTATCCAATACATGAATCAGAAAAATAAAGGGAGGTGGTAAACATGTTCGGCCAGTTGATGATTAAAATTCGGCTGGGGCAAAAGTGGGGCATCAGTAGGTAACTGCGTAGAAATTGTTTTTATTAGCAGCACAGGTGTTTAAGCCGAACTTCATCTGTCTGCTGAATCCGAAAAGCCGTCTCCAAACGGTGACATCACTGCGCTTTGCCAGGAAGCCGAACGACGTCTTCAAGCAGAGGATGGCCCCGAGTATTTTTGAGGTAGACAACAGCCGCGGGAATAAAGCCGGAACAAGCGGGAATTTAGTCACCCGTTACATTGTCTAGTTTTTTATCAAAACGGCTGTTTGGCCTAGTTGGAAAAGGTTCATCTTATAAAAAAAGCGCAAAATGACACGGGGACGAAGCATAGAGACACACAGGACTAGCGCGCGAACACGTGCTTTTCTTTCTTAATATGAATAACTTCGGTAATTTTAAGCACACCACTGTAATATTTGGAGCGCTGATCGACTCTCTGTAGATATGCATTAATAGATAACATCATAGTTGTGGGTTGATTCGATAAAAGGTTATTAATTTTTATAAGTAAACCTAAGCGCTTGTCCTGTGTGTCTCTATGCTTCGTCCCCGTGTCATTTTGCGCTTTTTTATAAGATAGTTTTTTATATAGCGTGGCCATTGTAATAAGGACGTTAAAGCTTGAGATCTGGACGAACTCAGCAAAACTTCATACAGCATAACCCAGCAAAACTGTAGCAAAACCTTAGCAAAAGCATCGAAAAACCGTAAATACTGCTCCGTTATACCTTTAGCCTTGCAACCGCAACGTCGTACAAAGTTGACCATGGACATTTTATCATTATGGTTATTATAATTATATATATTACTATTGTTATTTTAAAACGTATACAAGAACAGTAGGACATAAAAGAAAAAGGAGACCACAAGTTGACAACTGCGACCGAAAGCGGCACCATGCCTACCCTCTCTTTTGGTACTCTGTAAACGAAAATATACCCAGCCGCGGGGTTTCGGGGGGATGATGCCCCCTCTCAGCTCCGGTAGCCTCACTCAATCCAGAATGCTGCGGAACTTATACATTCGTTTTCCACCCCTTTTACTTCGGTGGGCGATGGACGGAGGGAAGCGGGACGAGTTCTATGATTTTTATCCAGTGGATGCTCCGTAAGTGCTCCGGCGCATCACTTATGCTCCGTGGATGCTCCGCAAATACTCCGGTGCAGTACAGGTACAGCTCCTCCTTTCCAGTGACAAAGCGTCCCCCCCCGCACGACAGGCGTCTCGTTAACAATGCGTAGGCTGAGAGGCAACAATGAGGCTGGACAACCCCGCAGTAACGTTTGAAAAAGCTTTTGTTGTGTTGGGATGCCTTCACTGGCAAAAAGGTCAACGATCGGGAAAGGAGGAACGTAACTTGCTGAAACTTGCTAGAAGTGACGTAGGCAGCCTCGCCGGGCGGCCGGTCCCCACAAACCAACATGTCGCAGGCCAAGCCACCCGAATCGAAGTGCAGCGAGGATTGCGCGAACCCTTCGCCCGCGTTCGGGAAAAGGAAATCGTTCTGTGCACCTTGTGGACATCACAAGCGACTACAAGCATCAACGAAGGTTGTCATCGACAGAAGGTAGTTGCGGGAACCTTAATCGTGTGATGGTTCCGTGCAACGAACGACACATTGTGATCTCGCGAGAGGCGAACGATCCGGCGGTCGCTGGTGCGGCCCAAAACTGGTGAGTGAGCTCTTCTTGAATTCTGTGTGTTATTCTTTTCAAAAAGTGCTAAAATTGAGTAATTTTGTGTTGATAACCAAGTAGGTTATCAAGGCTAGGCTAGCTTTGCAAGATGGCAGTAAAAAATTCAGTGGAAATATTGAAAATGCGTTGTTTGGAACATGTGCTTTTCTTTCTTAATATGAATAACTTCGGTAATTTTAAGCACACCACTGTAATATTTGGAGCGCTGATCGACTCTCTGTAGATATGCATTAATAGATAACATCATAGTTGTGGGTTGATTCGATAAAAGGTTATTAATTTTTATAAGTAAACCTAATTCGTTAAAAGGTATTTTGGTCTGATCAGTATACATAAACGGTAATATTTGTCGCTTTCCATATTAATAAACGCCAAGTCGAGGCCTCTCATTACGTATAAGTTATTTTGATTTATCATGTAAACTGAATTAATAAAACAGGAATAACTGACATAAGCGTTAATTCGTTATAAATTTGGCGAATTGGGCTTGGGAAATGTGTTCGGTACAGACTTTTAGAACGCATATACGTACTCATATTTGTGAAAAAATTATTTTGATTGTATTATTGGTATCTGAGATATTAATCTAGAAGTATAATTGACCCTTCGGCGGACATGGTGCTTTCATGACAAAAGAGGGGGAAAGGGGCTAACGAGACCAGTGACGAGGAATGCGAAAGGAAGGTGGGGGTTGCTTTGCAGAACGTGTTGTGGGGCGCGCGATGTTTGTCTGGATGGGGAGGTTGATTCACGCTTATTTCTGCAACCCATTTGAGAGCACCGCTCACCGTCGTTGGGCGGAGGGGTATGGTAGTGAAAGAAAAAAAAAAAAGAAAAGAGGGCACCTTCTTGAGAAACTGGCAGTGTTTTCTGTGTTGATGGGAGAGAGAACTGTCGTGCTGCTGCATTTTTTTTTTCTGTGTTCAGTCCTGGTGCCATGGCCGTGAATGCAGTCTTTTTTTTTTTTTTTTTTTTTTTTTTTTTTTTTTGAGGAGGGGGGAAGGGGGTGAGTTGAATTTCCCCGACCAAGCGGGTAAAACTGTCAAAATGTTCGCCTTCATGTCCCATATCTCTCTGAGATTAAAACACTTCTTTCTATGTTTCTCTGACGAACAGTGTTCGAAGACGAGACATAGTATTGAACTGGACAATGCAACGACGCTGGCCTATCAACAGAAGAAGGAAAAGAAAATTCCTCGAATCCTGGTGCACACGTCGTGACACCTCGGCGTGCATCACCATCCGTGGCCTCCTGCCGGACGTCTTCACGGACCTGTGTGTTGAGTAAAGTGGTCCACCTCCCCTCATCTCTGTCAGTGTACGATACTGATGATGCATTTGGCATAGTTGGCGTAATGCTTGTACTTTTGATTGCTAATTTATTTCGTTAAGTAGGAGTAAACTTTATTTTGTGCTTGAGCCTGTTCATTTGGAAATGATACATGCTAATGCAATAACTATTTTGAAAAATGTTTATTACGATAAGTTTCACGACAGAGCGGGCGCTGCAAATAAAAAAAAAGAAATACAACGCGAACTTCTCTCGAAGACTCTTTTGCAAAGCAGAATGAAGGTACGTTTTTCTTAAGAACCGGCCGCAAGTATACATACTGTAGCCTAATATGCTGGAAGTAGGACGATGAGCACATACTAAAAATGCGACTGTAATAATCATGTAGCTATAATATTTTAGAAAATTAGCAAGTTAATCGGGAGAGGTATTCCTGATGCTGTCTTCGAAAGTACCAACAGTCGCTCATTTTAGTGAAAAAAAAAATGCTTTTGAATCTGTCAGCAGAAGTAGAGGTATCGATTTAGAAATATATGGAAAATTTTCGCCCGTTTTGAACTTTGTCCAGGGCACGGAGGTATGCTTTTATCACGGAGCGGCTGGCTGACACCGGTGTGCATGTGATATGCTTCTTGATATTGAGCGCTCGTCCTGTCTTTTTTGTGTGGTCCGTTTAAGAACCTGGGTGTTCTCATGGACAGGCAGACAGTATGGGAATTAATCAGTACCCGCGGCTTCAGTGTCCTCCGTTTTCGTGCCTCTGGCATGATTTGCAGTTCTCATGTATTATGTTTATGATAAATTATGCAGGAAACAATCAGCTGAACCCTTGCGTCGTCAATGAATGTGATGGATGGACCCTCGGAGATGGTTCCCGGCGGCTACCCTTTCTTCGTTTGTTGTGCATCGTTTTACGGCATTCTGGACTTCATTTCAACGTGCTGCGCTAAAAACTTGAGTGCTGCTGATTTCATGTGATCTGTCTTCTTGTGTTCTTTTTTTGGTGGCTTTTTGTATATTTGTTTCTTCTTGTCTTCTTTTCCCAAATGGTGGGTCATCAGCCACAAACTGCAGCATATTTTGAATAAATTAAGTAATAAGAACTCAAGTGTTCTCCTGAATTTGATCTGCTAGAGCTCTGTGGAAAAAATACAGAGTAACTCTGCAGTGTTTGCATGAGAATTCCTTCATCTAACCAATGCGTGACACGATCAGAATAGAATAAACAAAGAGCGGAGCAAAGAATTAAAACAGAATACTCGTGATCCATCGCACTGCAATTCCGTCCGGATGAAGTAAGGACATTCGTAAAATACTCCGGAGGTGCCACGCGAAAATTCCGGATAGCCGGAGTGAAAAAGCAGCGAAAAATACTCCGGAGGTGCCCCGCATTCCCTCCGGCCAGCCGGAGCAAAACGCCGGTAAAAAAGTGCTCCGGCGGCGCAACGAAATCACTCCGGTCGGCCGGAGTGAAATATCAATGAAAAGTACTCCGGCTGTGCCACGCAATTGCTCCGGCCAGCCGGAGTAAGATCTTTGCTCCGGAGGTCCGGAGGAAAAATTACTCCGAACAGGGGGGTCGCTAGAGGACAGGCGTTTTACTCCCACCTGGGAGTAATTTTTCTTTACAGTGCACAGCCACCACCATCGTCGCTGTCCCATCGATGCAGCACACCCTGCGAAATGCTATGGTCGCTTGCTCGTAGAACGTTAGGGAGCACTTCAATCGTGTCCCTCATATCATATCACTTCAATAGGCGCGCCAACGGGCATGCCACGTGCTAATCAGGCGTTTTGCAAACCGATCTACAAGTGTCTGATCGGAATTTTTGCCCGCCTTCGTTGCGTCAAAAGTTAGTTACCTAAACATCCTTAATTAGTCAATTAAGTGGAAAACAAGAAATAAGGTGACTTACTCGATGAAACAGCCAGCGATATGCATTGGGTCGCGTCGTCACAGAGTGCAACGTCATATTTTAAACACTGGCCTGAGGTAGCTTGGGCACCCTTTATATTCCCACCTATGATACCGCACGTTTTGA
Organism: Rhipicephalus appendiculatus; assembly: GCA_030522465.1. NCBI lineage: Eukaryota > Metazoa > Arthropoda > Arachnida > Ixodida > Ixodidae > Rhipicephalus > Rhipicephalus appendiculatus. The sequence goes on from JALIZH010032110.1 coordinate 20,671, forward strand.
TAGCGGCAGAAGTGATAACCACTGCGTATGCTCATCGCTGTCAACAACCGCCGCGAGGAAAGCATATCGCTCGTACGCGAAATGTTGGGGACCTCTGGAATCATCGCGCGCACTGGCGCGCAAGCGGGCGTGTCACGTGGTGTTTCTTTTTATATTTCACGGCCATTCACAGTAAGCAGAAAACCACGAATACTTAATAGCTAGAAGGTTAGAAAATTCCTAGTCGGATGTTTTCGATACCGATCTACAACATTCTCAATGGAGATTTTTTCGCAAGCTTTGTTGCTTCAAAAGTTAATAAAATAAATTAGGCCGAGAACAAAAGCTAGTGCGTGTTCAATTCAATCTTTGTTCAATTCAGCTACATGCGTTTGGTCTCGTTGTCGTAGAGTGCGTTGGCATATTTTTTGAACTCTGGCTAGAGATAGCTGAGCCACCCTGTATAGAGGTAATGAAGATAGGACGAAAGGAAGCAGGAATAACGAAAGGACGGAAAGTAACATAAAATGCGTAGGAACACCAAAAAGTGTCTAACTATGCCAGGCCGAAATAGTTTTTGTCAAGAAAGTTAGCAGGCCTCGATGGGCTTGGTCACGTCGAGCCGCTCATCCTCTCCTAAACAAGCAACGGCACAAACAGATCCCAAGCTGTGTAAACTGCAAGACCAAACGTTGAAGGAAAGGATTCATTTAGCAAGAATCATCAAACCAAATATTTGGAGTGAAATGGAAACCTCATGTATCCCATACCCAAAACAAGCACAAATCCTTCTTTCTCCAAACGGGTGGATGTGAATGTCTTTTTTCATAACCATTCCGTAACCTTACGGGATTCCCCATAAGCGACATCGATTGTAACCGCTTTCGTGTCTAGTCCGCCTTGGTGGATCAGTCGCTAAGGTGCTCGGCTGCTGACCCGAAGGTCGCGGGTTCGAACCTGGTCGCGGCGGTCGCATTTCAATGGAGGCGGAATGGTAGAGACCCGTGTGTTGCCAGCGCACGTTAAAGAACACCACATGGTCAAAATTTCCGGAGCCCTCCACTACGGTGTCCCTAATATCATATCGTGGGTTTGGGACGTACAACCCCAATTATTATTATTTTAAAGACTATTGTCTTTCTTAAGATACCTTAACGCAAAAATTTTGGTCTGGCTGTCTGTCTATCCGTAACCCGATTCAGCTACTCGGCCAAAGTTTAACCGCTTTCTGAACGCCCAGCCATCTTGAACTGGTGTTTGCGTTCATACTTGTGAACATATTCGATCAAAAAGCAAATACTACGCATACCTGAGGCGCAACATTAATATGTAAGAGTCAGGTCGTGTGTTCTTTTATTAGAAAATACATAGGTACGCAATTCTAAAGACCCTAGTGTTTTTTTAGGCTGCGCTGAAAATGCGACGCTGTGCACGAACTGCGACGCTTTGCACGAAAAAAGCCCTGTGCCGACGATAAGGTGCTGCCGCTGGCGGTGGCCCTTGGTCATGGTGTAATGCCCTTCCTTCAGCACAAGCTCATGTTTTTCAATGGCGTCCATATCTCGCGCAGCGCCTCTTCTACTTTATCAATGCCAGCCAGATGCGGCCAGTTCAACGTAGAGTAGGCGCTGTCTGAGGTAAGGCAAAACATAGTAGTACGGCCGGCACAAGAGTATCGTCTTTCGACGACATTTGCCGCGAAGCACGCAGATACGCGGCCAATTATTATTATTATTATTATTATTATTATTATTATTATTATTATCATTATTATTATTATTATCATTATTATTATTATTATTATTATTATTATTATTATTATTATTATTATTTTATTGTTATTATTATTATATTTCGTGTCTGACAAACGGGTTGCATAAACGACCGGCATCGTGACCAGGCTAACTGCGTAAAAGCAAACAAACAAAACAAACAACATGGGCGGTGGCTCGCACTCCATTGCGAGACTCGTGGTTACCCACCAAAGTTTGAAAATTTGAGGAACACATGTGCTAAACCAGCAATTGTCAAGGTCCGCACACTTCAGTGTACTCAGCCTATATTCCTGAACCAGCGATGCACGGAGACACGAACAATGAACACAAACGCGCAGTCAACCATCCAGTGTACTAATATTTGGAGATGGCGGAGACCGACCAGCGTAGTGCGTACACTCTAAAAAAAGGGAGCGAGAATGGAGCAACGGGCTCCGTTTCTCCTTCGGAGCAGCGACTTTCTCCCTTGCGGGCGCTTTACCCGTCGCGCCCTCTTGCGGCTAGCGCCAGAGGAGTAACGTTTCTCCTGCAGTGTTCTAGTTTCTGCTCAACCACGTGGCCTTGCGCTCGCGCGCATGCGCACGCCGAGCTACGTCGCGATTCCGTGCTGCGGAGAGCGGCGCCGCGTGCCGCCCTCTGCGCTGCGGGTATTATATTTCGCATCCTTTCGCGGTCAGTCGGCAGTGTCAGATTATCCATCAAGCACTACCCGACCTCGTCCAGTCACGTGCGATTACTTGTACCTAGGATTGAGGCAAGCAATGCAGGAGCGTCGTTTATTCTTTTGTTTTATTGGTACAGTAACGTCTGTGCCGACATTTTCTTTAGCGCTCAGCGTGCGCGCGATGCGCCGTATACTTTCATGTGTGTCGTGTTGTTTGTATACGTTTGCGCACTACCTGTTTGTCAAGAATACACTTAACATACAATCTTCCTTTATTGAACACCTTAGACTGTACACAATTAATCGATTTTTTCGGCTTCGACATACTTGGTAAGCATACGCGTTCTTAGTTTTGCACGGCACTTATAGCACCAAGCAATATAAAGAAGCATCAAAGTTAATATTTTCAACAATCTAGCAAACGTGATACCACTGCACAGAGCATGCGTGAAAGCACGATGATATATAATTGCTGCAGATTTACGTGCCGCGACCACCAGATGATTATGAGGTACGCCGTGGTGGCGGACTGCGGATGAATTTCAACCTACTGAAGTTAACTTTAACGTGAACTCAGACATAAGCACACGGGTGTTCTTTGCGTTTTGCCGCCATCGAAATGCGGCCGCCGTGGCCGGGAGTCGAACCCGCGCCCTAGAGCATAGTCACGCGACACCCAACGGCTAAGCTACCAAGGCAAGTAAAAGCACAAAAGGAAATTGGCAGCAAAGTCTCACCGAGCGTTTGTTTCCCATACTGGGTTACAATCATCAGTAACGTTAAACTGCATCCTAATTGCACATTTCTGAAAAATAAGCAAATGACTTCTATCAATTAAGCCAAAATTCTCAATCACATGCGTTTTAAATTACGCATGTCTGCACTGAGAGTTAGCATGGAATTATGCACGCGTGCAGTATGTCTCTCGTCCACGGGATTCTGCTTTGGCGTGAGAAACTCAACACAAAATGCACTTCTAGTGACAGCTGTGCACAGCCGGTAATTACTAACACTGGCACTCACCTTTGCGAAAGAGTATTCCAAATCCAAAGTAATAGTAACCACCGCCACAGCGCTAACAACACAGTTGTCGCGCAATGACTGCAAGTTGGCATGCCAGGCGAATACCATGACGTATCTCTAGCAGAGTAGTAAGTAGGTGCGGCATACTAAAGTATTATTGAACACGTAGTATGAATAGCGTTCTTTTCCATAATCAGCACGGTGTAGCCCTAGTTCTACTGATGTAATCAAGCTGCCGCGAGGCCAAGAGCCCTGACATCGCTCACGAAAGAACACCGTCTGGTGCGAGGCCCTTTTGTCTTGTTTCTTCGCACGACCCGCGTTGTAGCGTACGTATACACAATTGAGACGGCCTTTAACGCATCAGAAGCACTGTCATTGAAGGCCTAGCAGTCGAATTAATCCATGGCTCATCGTCATACTTGTGATCAAAGCTTAAATAGAATGTTAACAGATGTTGACGTCAAACTCGTCAAACCAGTCAAACCACTCACAAGACGACGGCGACTGAATCTGGCTAAATCTAGCCCGCGTGCTGCGCCCTCCCAGAGTAATAATAAGAAACAAAGAAATCAGAGAGGGAAATTTTATCTGTAGCCGCTGTCGAGAGATGGCGCAGCCTTCAAAATGTCGTCGTAATAGTATCCATAGTTCGTGGTCATCGCTTTCATGGAAACTTAATCAACTCTATAATTATCCGGTTCATTATTATGCAGCTTTTGGTTAAAAGCTGATTTTAGGTAAGGGATAGCTACAGTACTATTGCGTCTGCGTGCCTTGCGGTGCAGCCATTAAATGTAATAGCATTGACCAAAAATTACGTGCCACTTGTATCACTAGGGTCGGCCGTATTTCAGTGACTATATAAGCCTCAGCACGTCGTATTGGGTAATGTGTAAACACGTCTGTGCGTACGCGGCTGTGGTGATTCATTCATGGTGTGGGCTGCATGTATAATAATGAATGAAATGTGTATTGAATTCAGTGAGGGCTGTGTGTACTATGTGTCTCGCCGACCTAGCTAACGTGTACGTACTAATGAATGTGTATGTAAATATGTTGTACCACCCTTCCAGTGTCCTTGCGTGATCCATGAATGGGCCTGACTCGCCAATTATCCGCCAAAAGGCCATTCTGTAGTATCAACGTGCATCGGAAAGGTTTTTTTTTTCTAGTATCGTTAAATCCCTCCAGATGGCGCCAGCTACCGCCTAATTCATGGCTGTGGTGCTCTCACCACTCCACCTACTTATATATGGTTGAACATCTATCTATCGAAACTATAAACTGCTGCGACGGAATTGTTTTGCTGCGATCGAGTGTACATTTTGGAGGTAAATCTCGGGGCCTATCGCCCCGTAAACGCGTGGATAACGTCGCTACACAGTGTGATTCTTCGATATATAAAGACAGCAAGCCTAGCCTGTAGTCTCCGGGCGAGAACTTCTTTGCAGTATCCGTACCTTCCTGAGTGAACGCCGTCTCGCTGGCCGAGCGAAACCTACGAGTTCCGTCGTTCCGTTTCGCGAAGTTTTCACCACCCCATGTTTGTCTGCTTGATTTTATTGTCATATCACTCGATATTAAGCTCAGCGGGACCGTTTCTTGTGATTACCAGTGCCGTATACTCTTTATCAGTCGAGAATCGATGAACCCGCTAGGCCTACTCGCTTCGCTAACTTGGTGCCAGCCATCTTGATTTTGACGAGGGAGGAACCGTTCCTCCATGCAAAATGGAAAAACCGTTCCTCCATTTAAGGACGAACATTGGGGACATCGCTGTTTCTCTCTTAATGGAGCGAGGGTCGCTCCATTTTTTTTAAGAGTGTAGAACATGAATCGGTCAATGGAGACAGTGACTAACTTCTTCCGTAAGAAAGTCGAAGGTGCGAAACGTGTAACACTCTTATGTAATACTTCAAAATCACGACGGGAGCCGACAGATGAAAACACATAATGTGATAAGCAGAAAGAACACAGGAAGTGTCTCAGACAGGCTGGCCGACGTTTCGATAGGTGGACCTATCTTTGTCAAAGGCGCTTTGTCATGCTTGGCATGTTAGTTTAAAAGGGGTTAGTATTGACGTCATCTCCTGCGGTGGCGCGTGTCGCTGCCGGTAATCGCAGTCTGGAAAGAAAGAAATCTATGAAGCAGATGAGTGTAGCCCCTGCCTCATTTCAAGCAAGGTTGCAGTGACGCTAAAGAATCTCTTCTCGGAGGTAAGGGAAGCTGGAGCTCTAAAAAGAGGGAGGGGGAAGGAATGAAAGAAAAAAAAGGGGGAAAATGGAGGGAAAAAAGAAAAAAGGAAAGAAAGGTAGGGGGGGGGAGGGTTTGCAACAATGTGGGAGCCGCCACAGATATGAACGAAGGAAAGACGACGCATGAAACTCTGAAAACCGGCGGACGGGCGCCGCGTCCGGCTACCGCAAAGGTTTTCGTCAATTTTGGCGGCCGCCTACTTCCAACCAATCGCCCATGAATCGGATGCACCAAAGGAAAGAGTCAGAAAAGAGGGAGAAGCGGACGGCACACTTTTAAAAGCCAAAATGTCGACGGCAAGTGATACTGGAAGGGCTGTCTGTAAAACACGTGCTTAATGGGGGAAGTCAACGGCAGATATATGCGTCAAATGTCACCGTAGGGGAATTGCCTAAAAAATTAGGAGGCATGTCGCTTAAGGAAAAGAACAATCGAAAAAAAAAAGAAAATGAAAGGGGGAGGGGGGGAGGATGGTGGGGGAAACATATGGATTAAGACGCGGAGAATTTTCTGGGGGGCCAAGGACTTGGACAATGCGGGGGGCAGAACTGGTTATAGAATCGGGGAAAGAACGAAAGGGAGCAGTGGATAGAAGATCTGCTCTAAAAAAATTAAAACTTCGTCAAAGTAGTATATGTATACATAATATATACACACATACATACACATATGTATGTAAAATTTTAAAACTGAAAGAGCACATAATAGCATGATATGTAAGCCAGGAACAGTTCTATGTAATAGCGGTTATAGTTATCCGAAGGAGGATCGTACTACATGTCTCTCAGTATTACATTATTACGCTATGGCTTTTAGTGATACCAAATTGCCACGCGCCAGATTGATTCCTGGTGGGTGTAGGCATTTAAATTTCGCTATAATATGTGATTCCATGTATTTTCTGTCACGTGGTGACCGGAAATTGGTTTGTAGAATGTAAAGTTTGGCTTGGTCGAAATTGTGGCCTTGTTGTTGAAGTGGGTGGCTATTTCTTTTAGTAAATTGTGTATTGTGTCTGCACGGTGGCCGTTCAGTCTTACATGAATTGGCTGTCCAGTTTCGCCTGTATATTGTTTTTTACAGGTGGTACTCTCAAGACAGTATATTGCCACGAGCGTTTCTTTTACTGCATTCGGTTTCCGCCCACAAAGACTATCAACAGTACTCGGCGCAGACCGCGGCTTAGTGTTCCAGAAGCTTCTCGGTTGTAATAGATCGTTTTGTTAAGATTGCACGCAAGGCGCTAACACTCAAGATTATTCCAGAGCTTCCGCGACGACTAGTGATAAGGCTAGAATGTTTGACGCGTGATTTATAAAAGCCGGAGCATTCCAACGATGTTCAGTTGATCGACGGCCGACGCTCTGTTCGCCGCTATCAGTGCCAGCGTGATTGCTGTAATCTTGCTTTCCGTTTACCGGCCACAAGTTCGGCCTAATAAAGAGCTTTATCTTGAGCACGTCGCCTGCTGCCTTCGTCGACGTCACAACCACGTGACAATATTAGGCTGTTTGAAGTGCAGGTGAAGCTCGATGTGACTTTGTGAATGTAATCTGATGCTGTGTTTTTTTACGCTGTTAGCTGGTTGCATATGTTTGCAAATGGAGCATCTGGAGCGATCGCAGGGAATAGATGTTGTCCTAGTCTTTCTTTTAAGTTTTTCATGAACGAGCATGTCTTTAAAATTGGCGTTGCGTCTGTGGGCGACCTTAGGTGGTTCGGAAAATTTTAGTTTCCGGTTAGTTGTAAGAATTTGATAGCATTTTGTGAGGATGTTGTTTATGTTTGGAAGCGCATTAGAAAACTTTGTAGTGAGAAGAGTGGTTGTTGTTGTTGTTTTAGAGCATGCTTTGAGTGGCTCATTGCGGTCTAATTTCAGTGCGTCGGTATAAGCTTTGTCAAGGAATGTGTCAGGATGACTTCTGTTTGATAGTGTTCTTTTTAGGGTGGTAAGTCTGTTTACGTAATCCTCATTTTATATGCATGCTTGCAACACTGCTTGCAACACTGCGTCCAACACTGCGTCCACTCTGCGTCCAATGCTTGCAACACTGCGCCCACCTCAGAAATCGTCAGTATTGTGTTTCAAGAAACTTAAGATCTGTTCGTAGATTCATTCGTCGGTGCCACAGTACATGCTCCACGGCGAATGACCCATTGGATAGGATTATTAACGCGATAGCGTTAAAGAGCTCGTTTCGCAGAAATTCCGGCGTCGGCGTCGGCGGCGTCGTCGTTGGTTGTGAGCGAAAAATCATCATCTTGTCCGTGACCGAAAAATCGAGAAAGATGCAAATAAAATAAATAATAAAAATTTCCGGGTCTGAGTGAGGATCGAACCCAGGCCGTCAGCGTGGCAAGCAGGTGCTCTACCACTCAGCCACACCTATGCTTGGAAGTACATTTAAAATAGCTTCTCTGCTTGGAAATGCAGTGAAAATAACTCCTGCTTTAAAAACACACGCGTCCTGTATACAGGCGTCGCAATACAACATGTAATATCGCAGTAATATTGCGTGGTATAAGCGTACATTGCCCTCGGGCGTCAGAACATGTGAATATCATGATGACATCGTGGTTGAAAGACGGCCACCCATTACCAAAGGCACACACGTTACTGCGCGTATCACCACGTAGGGGGGTGCATAGCAAGTTCAAAAACATTTCCCGCTCATAACTGCTCGTGGCTTAAAGCATGCTACCCATTACATATTATGCACTAAGTGATTGAAGTGCGCACTAGGGACAGGATATCGCTATCGCGTTCAACTCTTAAAGGCGAAGCTTAAGGGTCCCCCCAATTTTTTAGAATTGTTATGCTGCAGATTTACATTTCTTACTGCAGTAGCGTTTTCATTGGCAGTAGTTTCCAAATACCACGCATGTGGACGTGACCTCTGACAGCGATATGTCGAGTGGATGTTGATCGTAGCGGGGGTTAGATGGAATACTTTACGGATATACCGTTTCGCCCATGAATAGGTTGGAGCTCGGGCCTTTCCCGAGCTCCAACCTATTCATGGCTTTGATCCTAAAGGGCCCCTTTGGTGTATTCGAGCTTAAAGGGCCCAGGGCTCCCGAGCTGTGGTACGCCCACGTGACTTGCGTGAATTAATAGTAACGTCCCCTTTGGTGTATTGACTATTTTTAAACTCATTCGTTAGTCGCGAGAGCTACTAGGGCTTGTTGGTAGCTAACGCAAGTAGAATTATGCAAATTTAGAGGCGGGGATGCGGGAGGCAAGACGCCAAAAGCCCTAGTAGTGTCTTCTCTTCGTGTTCCCCTTCTGGGTCTCTCTCTCTCTCTCTCTCTCTAGGTGACCGCTTTTTTACTGACATTATTCTGCGTTAGGTAAGGGGGTGTGATGGGGTAAATCGACTAAGAAATCATTTCTTTTTTTCGTAATTAAAGAAAATCTGCGAGACTTGCACTAAGCCACGCAACGCGTGACACAGCGAAACTCGAAAGGCCGCAGAGGCAAGAACCACTAGCAGAAGCAGAAGTGTAGTTGTGAATACATTCAAATATTTACTGGCGAGTTCAAGGAGAGAAACAACACGGTGGGGATCCACTCGAGAATATAAAGTTTCGTGAGGGATAAAAGTCATAGGAAAGTCGAAGAAAAACACCCGGTATCAACTACAGCAGAAGAAAAAAAAATATGCTAGAACAGAATCGTTCACAAAAAGCCACATGGTTAGCCTGCGTAGGTCGGGAATATCCATGAGCTCAACTGTAATGTTTCAATCACTGACGTGTCGTTACAGGTATCTTCGATTGTTTTATTATTGCCAAACTCGAAAAAACTAAATCTCAATCGGCTACTGTCATGGCTCAGTGCATTGTCACGATTTAAATGCCTCAATTTATCGAATCAACCTTATGACCAAGGTTTCAGATCTTCCGAGAACTCTTGAGGCCAGAAGAAACTCTGCATGAATGTTTCATCCAGCGTAAGCTATCCAGCTTTAAAATGGACAGCTTGCAAAATAGTTACGGCGCATGCGCGAGCAAGTTTATTTTCCACCAGATAACCTCGACCACAGACTGGCACGCAAACAATTTTTTCCATTCACCGTTTTGTCGTACCCGCGTGCCTTCATTAAAAGCACAGTGAGCCTGGAAAGCAGTCTGTGCACGAGAGTTTTTGGTTGGAAAACAACCTTGCAGGAAAGCCGCCTTGCAGATTTTTGCAAATGGTCAATTGGCTCCAGGTCAATTGGAAAGCGTGTTGGTTAAAAGCGGGCGAATATCTGGTTTGCTCGTTGTAAGATGCGCTGACGAACAAGTCAACCGCATGACGGGCAGTATCTCTCACGCCGACTGTTTTTCTTGGTGTCAGCGATGAAAAACACCGGATCCCTCGATCCGTTCATGGCTGTAATATAATGGACAGTGAAGGCTTCGTTTTCGCCGCTTCTGGTAGTTATCGGTGTGTGTATTCACAGCGCAAATCTTGAGTGTGTTTCTTTCCATGCCTTATTGAAGGAACGAAGGATGCCACATGGTCTAACTGCGCAAGAAACGGACGGGAACACAAAAAAAGAGGGAAGCACAAATAGGCGCAGACTGTCAACTCAAGCTTTATTCCAAACAGCAAGTCAAATATCAAGGACAAGAAAAAATTACACCATCTCCCGCTAAAGGGAACCATGAGGGGATGCGAAGCAGCATTGGGGGTGCACACCAAGTTTCCGTTTACGTTCACTCGGCCGTCAAAGCCAAGCGTCGGCGTCGAGCTACCGCTTCCGCTACGGAGAGACAACGCGAGTCTGCGGCGAGGGTAGCGAGGCTTTCGAGACAACTGCAGCGACCGGGAACCGACGGAGCGACCGCACGATTCAAGCGAGACTTCCTCGACCGAGCGCACGCGCTTATATGAAACGGGGGGAGGGAGAGGATGGAGTGGGTTTACAGGCTGCAGCGCGGGGGGAGGAGAGGATAGAAGGCGACCGAACGCCTGCGTAAAGGAGGAGAGTGGGAGAAAGAGTAGGCGCATGCGCAGTTAGGGCGGTCAGGACGCGCACCGCCACCGCATTGAACTCCGCTCTAAGCTGTTTCGCATCTAAAAAATGGAAGACAGCGGAAAGGGTAGAGGAGATAATGGCGAGGAGCACCTAGAACAAAAACTGATGACTCATGGGTGATGCAAGTTATCTCGGTCTCGTGTGATGGGCGCGTCATGGGTGATGTGTCATCGGTTTTTGTTGTTCTAGGTCCTCCTCGCCATTATCTAATCTACCCTTCCTGCTATCATGCATTTTTTTCCTGTCCTTCATATTTGGCTTGCTTTTGGAATAAAGTTTCAGTTCATAGTCGGAGCCTGTTTGTGCTTCCCATAGAGTTTCCTAAAATTAACTAGAGGGGACTCTGGCGCTGCGATCGTTCAGCCACCATGGGAATGATGGGTAGTACACGGATTTGCCTAGTCTTCGTGCTTCCCGGCTTCAAACGCAGTTGTGGCTTTGTTTATTGGTGCGTTTTCGTTCAGTTTCGGATAAAAGGATGGACCGTTGTGAACTTCGTGAGCATATTTGAATCGTGAGCCTAAAAGGTGAAGGTGATAAAGCGTAACTGCTAAACCTTTGTTGAACTTTGTATTGCGGCAAAGCGAATTCGGGCCATACGCAGCCAAAAGAACGAAGACTAGGCAAGACTAGGCAAATTTGTGTACTACCCATGATTCCCATGCTGGCTGAAGCGCCGTGTGTTGCAGCCCCCATCGACACTAGCGCCAGAGTTCCCTCTAGTGTATTTATAGGAAACTCTATGGTGCTTCCCTCTTGTTTTGTGTTCCCGTCCATTTTTCGCGCAGCTACACCATGAATCAGTACCTACTGGCCTAACCTACCATTCTTCTGCAAGAAGGATGACGTCTGAGATGTCAGTGTAGGGCGGTGACCCACTAGCTGCCTTGTCTCCTGGCACGCCCTTATCAGCAATCGCTGGAGCTCGATGCAGTAAAGCCAGCACCACACAGATTGCTGTTGCGAGGCTGTTCACAGCAACAACCATATTAAGTAATGGGTAAACGGAAACATAAACAAGCATATAATAAGAAGGTTGCGAATGTGACGTACGAAGAATGAAAACTGATACAGATGAAAACGTTTTAATGCGCCAACTTGTGCCCAGTAACACAAAAGCTCACAGTACAGGCAATAGTCGCTGTACAATCACAGTGGCAAACATGGACATTATGGGGCGACTAATCTGACCCTCGATGTAACGCGTCATGTTTTATATATCGGTAATGAATCTTTCTCGTGTTATCGCTGGTGTTCGCGTAAGTTTCCCAGTAAATTTAGTCGCACGCGTCCTGCGCGTAATCTTAAGAAAACCTGCTGAAGCAGTCGGGGAGGTTTTGAAACATTGCCGCATGGCCTTGCGCGAAGCGGTGCTAACAGTTTCTCTTGCTGAAACTCAACAGCACCAAATGAAGAGTTACGGGCACGTGACAATGTTATATCCATTTGCCGGCTCCCATCACACATAATTTGCGCCAGTGAGCCTATTAATGGGCTTTTGCTGCGCTCAAGTGCGACAGAATACCAACTGAAGTATAGAGGCGAGAAGGCGGGATACATGCTTCCCAAAATCTATGAGCCAGGTAACGCGTACCGATGAAATATATGTGATTATTAGATGTTATTAGTTTGTCCATATACTCTTTAGCCTTACCGTGTTAATGAAACGCAAGGTGTAGCAAAGTTCTAACTTCCCGAACGAAAACGTTTTCGCACGTACGTAAACGTATATGTTTGTTTAAGCACATATTTTAGCCATGAAATTAAACACACACAAAGAAGGTACACGACGAGAGGGCTAGCGGCAATTCTAATTGAATTGCTGTGTGCGCTAACGCAGAAACAAATGTCCTCAAGCGTATACCAACAAGGCCAGCAAACAGTCTGGTTAAATCGTATGCCTTTGTTTTTGCGTAATGCAGTAAATGGTGATGACAACTGCATGTAAACTATATTTAATTTAGATTCCCCGCTTCGGAAAAGCCTAACGGAGATTTTTAGATGCGAAGCAGCTGTTTGACTAGCCTGTGTAACGCTGTCCCTCCCCTCCGTGCGTGCGTACGAACGCGCCCCCCTCGCCGCAGGTGTTGGAGCGGTGGCAAGTAGGTCACGCCGCAGCTGCGCGTTGACGTCACGCTCCCCTCGCAGTGCGCGCTGACGGCACTCTCTCCCTCGCCTGCCGCGCGCTCGCCGAAACACCCACAGCTGCCGCCTGACGCGCGCCTAACGTACGCGTTGAAACATGTCTGTACGTGTCACCTCTCTCTCCTGTGCGACGCCGCGATGAGCGCCAGCGTCAACGCCGCCGCCAGTGTAAGCGTTAGCGCCCGCTGCTTCGCATCTACACATGGTTTCCTTTAGCGGGAGATGGTGTAATTTTTTGCGTGTGTGGTATTGTTGTTCACGCAAGCGGGTGAAGTAATACCGAGTTACCGGAACATGGTATCGACATCTTAAGGCGCTTCGTGGAAACGCAATCGAAACGCGTTTGTTCTGGCTCGGTATTTTTGTGAGAAAAGCTGTTAGAAAGGCGCCGCATTTTTAATACGCCACTGCAAGGCATTAACTCCTGAAGTGTAATTCATCATGTTTCTGCAATAACAATTTCGCGCTTGCCTGGTTAATCTCGATTCTACCAGATGACGCCATCTATCCGGCCTCTCACGGGTGCTAGGCCTCCCGTTTAGGGCTTCGGCAATGCTGCTCAATCAACAAGGTCGTTATTGGTGCTCGCGCTTCGGCTTATTTTGTCTGGGAGGCTGGAGTGTCAAACGATTAAAGAAGAAAGCATACGAGAAAACCCACAAAAAGGCAGACGAACACGCGTAAATCCTGAGGCGACCACATGGTAGCACGAGCCGGCATCTGCCTTGAGTGCCCGAGCAGTGGCTGCTTCACGAAAAACTTGCGCTTGTTCCGTGTACGAATACAACCGATGAGCGAAGCTCCTTAGAATTGGGACGCACGCGGCGTTCTGCGCGCGCGGCGTTTCATTGTCCAGGCACGGCCGAGCGCGGCCGAGCGGCCGCGGTCCAGGCAACAGACCAACCACTGGGCGGACGACAGGGTGAAGCGATGGTTTCGCGCGTTCGCCGGTTTGAGGGGAGAGGGCAGAGTCGAATAAAGAGGGAGAGGGAGACTAATCAGCCTCCGTTTCGCATGCGTTCGTATTCTCGCGCTTTGCGCATCGTGAAGACGCCAGCCGCGTTCCAGCGCTCATAAAGCTCATTTATCCTCCAGCGTGAAGGGTGACGCCACTGCTGGCACCGTGCCAGGGAGCTTCAACGGCGACGGCGGGGGTGCCGGCCTAAAGAGTTTCGCTCCTAAAAACATCTGTCGCAACTGTCAACTCAGTCGAGACGCGCTCGCCCATCCATTCACGTCGATGCGATGCTGCAGGCCACACCTTTTTTTTTGTATAGGGGCCATGGTACAACAGAAACCTGAAACCGGATCAACAATGCGTGGTGACCATGGGCTACGAGCGGAGTGGTCAGCACTAGCACCGGAAACGACGAGCAGACCAACGTTTCCTGGCCGTGGGAGAAGGCGGGCGTGGGAAACATAAGAGCCGTAAACATGACCTTAAGGTAGAGGCATAGAGACAAAGGGCAGTGGCCTTGAGAGAGAAGCACATTTCTTTTGACAGCGTAAATATTTTGATTAGTGTTTGGTCAGCGACGAATTCGGAATGGTATGCTGCGTCTGCGATAGACCGCGGTTGTGTTCGGCAGTTCGTAGATACGAACAGCACTCCATTGCGTGATGTCCATAACCGTTCCTTACCTTAAATCCCGCACTTACCTTCGATCGATATTAAGGAAACCGTACATTAGTTCTTGCAACATGTCGTTGACCTGCGTCTGTCAT
>JALIZH010032111.1:0-16124 GCA_030522465.1 Rhipicephalus appendiculatus
CTTCAAAAATGCTAATCAGGAAAATCAGAATATTGGATTGTGTATTTTCAATACACGAAAAATGAAGTGGAGTTTTTTTAAGTACGCCGGGCGCTAGCCGGATAAATGCCATCACATTTATATCATAATTACTACAATCCAGTTAAAAGGCTACAAGTATACTTTCCTTCCTTTCTTTTATTGAATGTATTTGAGGGGACGTCGGTGCCATTCCGTGGTGCCGGCTTGTCCTTTTCTCTTCCACAAGCATTGTCTTCGCAAAGTAGAAAACAAACTCAAGGCTAAAGAAAGGGACCAGTGTTCAACACTCACGCACTCAGTCCAAGTTCTTCAATACAAAATTCTGTCCACGCAACAGAAATGTTGACTAAACACCAGTGTTCATGCAATCTATATGTTCACACAAAACATAAAAAAGTTCAATAAAATGTTGTCCAAGCCGATCATGTCCCTTGGTAATTGTCTCTTAAATGCTGCACCGGAACATCAAAATTTCTGTTTTCACACAGAATTCTCTGTTGAAATGAAAACTCACGAATATTGTAGCCAAGCGTACCGGTTAACAGTAACGTGAGCAAATTTTTTTTCAGATTTAGTATTTGTGTGATAATTCTAATTTCTACATAAGCAGAACTACCGTGCGCGCAGCAGTGTTTTGTAAATTTGGCGTTCCTTCCTTCATTCAGTGTTGGTTTTCATTAATTCCTCTTGGTATATTGACACAATGGTGTCAATGACATTTATATTGTGAAGTGGTGAAAGAGATATTGTTGACGAAATAGTTCCTAAGTAATATTTTGACACTCTTATATAGATAACATTTTTATTGCAAACTGTAAATATTTCATCAAGAGGTATTTTGGCAGAATTGTGTCAACAAACCTTCTATTGAGGACTCCTGAACCGAAATGTTGCTGATGAAATATTCAGACAAGTCAATAAGTGTTACCGAATTATTGATAACCAGTACAGTCAATAAGTAGACCATATTCTGCCAATAGAATATCAACACCTATTTCCGTAAGGCACGTGACATGAATGACATGATACACATATTATGACCAGTTGTTTCTGCTCAGCACACAGTCATGTTCTGTTAATAATATATGATGTTAACATCCCGGAAGCCCATGATATGATTCTGAGGGATGCCTACAGTGAAAGGGCTACAGAAATTTCGACCATCCGGTGTTATTTAACGTGCACTTACATCGCACAGTACACGGGCCTCCACCATTTCGACTCCATCAAACCCGCGACCTTCGGGTCAGCAGTCGAGCACCCAAACCGCTACACCACCGCGGCGGACGGTCATCTTATGCTCTGCAAAACTTTTCCTGTCTATCGAATTAAAGAGCCGCTAAACGGCGACGAATGCCATGTACGTCCTAAAAATCATGACATTATGTTTACGTAAAAACGCGTTATTCATCTGCATCATAGATTTTTGCCATAGCAAATATCCAAATTAATGAAACGAAGATCGTTTCTTTCGGAGAACACGAAGATCGTTTCTTTCAAGGCATGGCATGCATAACACGATATCCAATCCATGACCCTTGATTTATATTCGCCATGCACTTACAGCATGTCATGTCCGATTTGGTAAAGGTCGAGTTCATGAAACAGCCGCGGCAGCACGGAAGACCTCAGCATGGGTGTTATGACGAACATGTCACAATATTTGTGCAAAGTCTACGATTTATTTTACAGCGGAGATGTTGATATCAATGCTAGCCGTGTGTCGTAGTAAGACAACTATCATCACCGCTAGCCGGCACGTGCCATCGCCTTCCTGTTCTGCTTCGCTACCAGAACACGTGCGTAGATTTGTCAGGCAAGTTATTTAATAACTTGATGGGCCAGACAACTAGTACAGAGAGAGAGACGGAAAGAGAAAAAGAAAGAAAGAGGAAGAAATAGAAATAGAGAACTTCTCAGCGAAAACATTTTATGGCAAAACGAGATTCGAACTCGCGTGCCCACGATCCGAATGCCAGCGTCCTAAGCACTCGGCTGCCCAAGCACGAAGCCAGAACAGAGCATAGCCGTGTTTGCTATAGTACAGCAATGTGCTGGGAAAGAGAAGTGGGGGGGTAAGGAGGAGAGATGTGAGGGTTAGGAGGAGAGAATGGATAATGACAAGACGAGTACAGGGAGAGAGAGAGACTGAGGTCGATATGGCAAAAAGTACAAAAAGAGAAATACGAACAAAAAAGGGAAGAAACATAGGAAATGTTAGGAAACGAGAGACCTACGATAGAGAGATAGAGAGACAGAAAAAAAACAATGGAAGAAACGGATAGAAATATAGAATGCGACAGTCCAGGTTACACACAGAAAGAGAGTGAAACAAAGATATAGAAAGGAAGGCAAAGAGAAAAAAAAATAAAGTGAAGAAATGGAGATAAGGACAGAAAACCAGAAAAACAAATAGAGAGAAATTGATATAAAGCAACATGCAGAAAAAAAGGATATAAACAAAAAAGTCGCAGTATCGCCGCAAGGGCGAAGCAATGAATGCGACAGCAACAAATTCAAAATATCACGCGAAGAACGGCAAGCAGATCGGAACTTGGAGCCATGCTGCTCAAGCCCAAAGGACGCACGAAAAGAACACTCACAGGACGACCTCGAACTAACAACGTTCACAGCTCGACGCTTAACGCGCTGTTCAAACACAAAGGACGCACGAAACGTACGCACAGGTATACACAGGACGAGCGCGAACTAAGAAGTGTCACAGTTGTTACTTCACTGTGTTTGAACAGCGCGCTTCATGCGTAAACGGGGCTTCTGCAGCTATCGAAATAACGTTTGTGCGTTCTGTAACGTAAACGCAATTTTTTCCGGCGAAAGCGCACGACCTACAAATTGCACCCATCGCAACACATGCTCGCGCGCGGGCGCACGGACATGAGCGTCTACGTCCCGTAGGGCAAAGAACAGGTTGACGAGCCAACGCGTCGCAACGAGCGGGGGCGCCGAGCTCGCACTTCGCGACATCTCGCTGGTAATGCAGAGAACGCGATGACAATATAGAGAACACGCTAATATTCCCCCGAGATGGGCGTACTGCCAGCGGTAAATGGTGTGTATAAATAGCTCGCCGTTAGTGTGTTGGATGACGTGCGCTTCTATGGCCGATCAATTAAGGCCGCGAGCTGCGCAGCGAGAGGTCGCCCGTTTCGATTCCGCGGGTCGAAAATATTTTTCTGATTTATTTGAGCCGAGAGTGTCGATATAATTGCTAATGCAATTAAAGAGAAAGCATAGTCAAGCATGGTGCAGTAATGTAATTATAGTTTGCCGCGTTGCATAGAAAAAGTAGCATCTTCACAGTTTTCGGACGACTCGATCGGGCATTGGAAGAATGGTGCTCAAATATAGCAGAAAGTGTCACTGGGTATTTGTGCCACAAAAACTGCCAATATTCTTTAGGTGGCAGCACATTAGTTTGGAAAGCTAAGCTAAGGTAGTTTTTGTAAGGGCTTTATTCATGCTATCTTACAAGATTGCAGAGCCTTTGCTGCGTCCAAGCTTTAATTGTTTGCTGTCGTTTTCAATTTCAATCATTTCTCTACAAACGCTTTCCCCGATTCTTTTATCTGATGGTCGCTTATTCGCATTTGATGCTCCCATTATGCTTGTGTGCGTAGGCGCCAGGATTTGTGCTCGCCGGTTGGCAGAAGAGAAACTCGGGAACAAACCATAAATTGAGGAATAAAATGCAATTCTGTGACCCTTGCATGACCTTTCTTGAGCCTCAGACGAAAAAGTCGTTGTCATTTCTTTTCTAATCACGCATCTATATTGTACATGCTTTATTATTATTCCTACAAAATTATAAATTACGGCAGAATGAAAGTCACGTCATATACTATTTACCATGTGTACACCGAACTAAAATGCAATAAGTTCGGTGCCTCGTCACATGCACTTGGAAATCAACTTGCTTGCCTACATGGAATCTATACATCAATCTCGCAAAGGATCCCAACTCTTCCTGTATTTACCCATAACAAAT
This sequence comes from Rhipicephalus appendiculatus, assembly GCA_030522465.1. Taxonomy (NCBI): domain Eukaryota; kingdom Metazoa; phylum Arthropoda; class Arachnida; order Ixodida; family Ixodidae; genus Rhipicephalus; species Rhipicephalus appendiculatus. Next base: position 4,028 of record JALIZH010032111.1, read on the forward strand.
TTGCAGCTTTTAGTTAAACGCTGTCTAAGATGTGATTGATTCCATTTGCAAGAAATCAAAGCTAGTAATGAGCTGCGCCGGTGAACCTAATCCCAGTTAATTACATGGCTCTGTCTCTCTGCAAGGACTGCGCCAAATTGATTAGTGCGTAGATCGTATAACGCAGATGTTGCAATAACGAATAAATATTACTTCATAACCTTATTTACGCAAGAACGCTAATGTTTGTCTGCTGGTTGCCCATTTATCCGAAACAATGATACCATTTGGCGCCCCGAAGCGTTCTACGTTTATTGGGAAACGTGGCTCATAAGGGTTGAATGTGTTTTTAACCGCTTCAGCTATGTTTCGGAAGACGTCATGGCATCCTCGCGAATACGACGGTACTGGTGACGATAATAGGCTTGAATGAGGATGATTCTGATCATGACTCAGCTAAACGATTGCCGTCATGGCTAAATCATGACGACATTGTCAACAACTTCGCAATGACGGAAATAGGGCGGCGGAATGAGGAAAATGAAAGGTTGAGAGCCTCAAGAGGAGGTTGTCGGAACACCAGCGCAAGTGTCTTTTTTGCCTTTTTTTCACATTGTAGAAATGAGAGATTTCTCCGGTCACTGACTTAGTGTAGCTGTAGTACTTTCAGATGCGGTAGACGTGGCTTTGTACATCACTCCGTACATATTTGCAACAAATTTTCAGTGGTTGATCACTTCAGCCATTTACAAAATGAGCCCCTCAAATATTCATTAACAGAAGTAGTACTGAATATAATTATCAGTAGTTCTATTGCCATCTCTGTGAAAATGTGGAGGTCAAAATACCCACAAAGCCTACATCATCTACTGAGGTCTGCTGCTCTAATGAGGAACTTTTATTTGGTTAACATGTTGAGACAACGTCCATACTGTGTTCACAGTAAGTGATGCAAGTGTGTATGCGAAGCGCTATACCGAAGTAGCAGGCCCTTCCTAGAAAATGGACCAAACAGTTGGTCGAGTGCAATCTATACAAGAGCCATCAGTTGTCATAAATTTAGTGAATCTTCCGTCGAAATCGCTAGTAATATTTTCAGCTGGCAAGGCGCTCTTAGTTATACATAATCTTGAAAACACGCAGCAGCGCAAAACATCAGAAAATATAGCTAGATACACAGATGATTTATTATATTTTGTGCTACTGTTCTCCGAGATCTATGTCCATGTTCGTGGGCCATTCGTGGCATGCTGGCGTTACCTGGCATGGTGGCGTTACGTTGCAGGCAGTATGGGTGTTCACACAATCGGCGAATGAAAAAGAGAAAGCCGAATTGTCTAAACGAACCCGAATGTAATTCAATCGCTTATACTTTTAGAGCATTGCCTTCTCGCGCAATGGTTTTTCTGGTTTGTTTTCATTTCCTTCAGAATTTTTAGGTAGAGTGGTTAACATTTACAAGCTAATATTAGTTAACATTTATGACGAAGATGGATTGATTTAAACTGACGTAATACCTTTACAGCAGCAATTTAAATCTTTAAACCGATGTCTGGATGCAACCATTTTTGGTCTATACCCCGCGGAGGGTACGTACTAACAATGCTCGGAGCTTAAAGGGACACGAAGGAGAATAAAGGAATAAGCTCACATTAAGAAGTTGTACTTTGAGAACCATAGTGTCGTTAATTTCAACATCATAGGTTTATTAATACAGGAAAAAATCGTGGTGAAAATTTCATTTATAAATTTTGCACCGATATCTCCACGCGTGACTTCACGGATGTCAAAGTGTACTTTCGGGTTTTGCGTTATAGGCTCAATGAAATTTCCTGAAACTTGGTATGTTAAGTCTATGGATTCCTCAAAGGACCCCTTTTTAAGCCTATGGGCTACCAATACCGGAATGCGGGTAAACAGGCCAAACTTGTGCGTCAGACAATAAGTGTCCTGAAATATTTGCTTCCTGACGGTGTGTAGTACAGGTACTTTACGCTTTCGCCTCATATTCACAGCAGGCAGTAATGCATCAACTGTACACTGAAACAAAGAATATAAGAATTCAGAATAGCACTCTGTACGAGCTGAGATTTTAAGTTGTTATGCAAAGTGGACGCTTGTGTTAGTCAACTGCTCATTGCTTCCTCTTGATGTACCTTTGTCAACACGATCTGGCAGTGCATTCTTAAAGGGCTTGGTTGACAATCATGCTGTACAAGTAGAAGGCTCAGCTGGCAACATCTCACTCACATCTTCTAGCCGTGCGAGGCTTGCAAAGTTCACAATTAAAGGTCAAGATAGAATTGTTTTTTTCAGGTGTTGCTGACACGATTGGTTCAGTGCCAACGCCTCTTCCTAGAAAGCGCCGGACAGGCACGATGTTGAGATGAGGGCACTTGTCCCCGCTTTGGCTACGTATATCTTTTGACGCAGGTGAATGAATCAAACTATCATTTGAAGTTTTTATACTGTTTGCGCATTTCCTCGAGACGCCAGAAATAGAATGCTTACGGTCGACCCCACTTACCATTATACGAACCCCATCATGCCCGGCGCTATGGCGGTGCCGCCAAGCTCTATTGAAACCGTGAATATTTGAGGGAATATCAAAAGTGGACATTAATTGATACTGGCTATGCTTCTACTACACCTTTTATATGAATAACGTCAAGAGAATATATCGTCTCATAAACTTTTCCTTTCTTTATACTACCGGAGCAACACATTAGCGGGGGAGTACCAAATCACGCCCCTTGCTAAGTTCAAGGCCGTTCTGTCAAGCACCGATGCTGGTTGCCTGTACAAGTTGATGAAGATTAACAAGAAATGTGAAGAGCGTGTAATCGGTTGAGCTAAGGGCTTCGTACAATAAAACTTACTTGAAGGTATGTCATCAATTTATATTGGATTCATAAAATAAGTACCAATTTGTATAAAGAGGAATTAGTATAACGTTTCGGCAAAAATGTACGAATTTGATGGAGTAAAATAGTAATTTAAGTTAAATACCAGATGCCTCATCAATTGGGAAAAGTTATTAGGAATGGGGTTGCGTAGCCGGTGTGAACACGTGTTGGTGTCGTGCTCGGAGCAGTCATGAGGAAGAGTTGACGGGCAGAAAATACTTCATATACTGTGTTTACATGTTTAAGGTCTCAAAAAACAGGCACGACGCCCTTCGGTGAGCCGGATTATTTTGGATGGTTGGGGTCCACACCCACATTCTCCTCTCCACGCATTGGCCAAAAGTCCACCAATTGTGCGCCAGTTGCTTGTGCATAATGGTAAGCACGCCTGCGCCTCCAAGGGTCAATGCCCTGTCGATGACATAGGACCACGAGGCTGGTGAAAGACCGCTCTGATGAACCTGTTCAAGGATTGGTGGCTTGTTGACAGCACCTATCGCACCTGGACGGGGTAAGGCCAGCCGAACGTGATCAGGATGGCGTCGGACAGGCACCGCACGTGCGCGGGGCTTTATTGTTTCTCCCGTTCATCCCGCTCAGGAATGTCGCTTTGCAGTCTCTGAGAAGCGCAGAACGACGGCTGGCGTCGGTGCTCGGCGACGCCAAGGTAGCGGCTCAACAAAGTGAGTGCCGGCGTCGGGGCCAACTCGAACGATTAAAATACTTACCTGAACAGAGGTGATGGCGTCATTGCGAAGTCAGTATGTTGTCATATCAGATTAGTCAGGTGAAGACATAAACCCACCGGATCAACGAGTGGTCAAAAGTTTGCCAATCCTGTAGTAGTGCAATGACACGAGAAGTGCAGAAAGCTTGTGATGCTTTTGATTCTGGAGGCAGTGCACAACCACGCTATAAGTGTTTAAACCTCAGCTTGTTGGCACGCTTGATATCAGGAAACCGCGTGGGCAAACGGTACAAGAAATACAGACAGGACATTTTTTTTTGCAGTTTCACTTTATTACAAATTCAACTTACAATGAATGGTACAAAAAATATGCAGAGGAGGGTACGAAAATGAATGACTGCAAACGGGACCCTCGGACTTGAGAGGGTTGAGCCGAGTATAAGATATCATTTGCTTTTATCAACAACGACGGGTTTGCTCACCTTGCGTCAAGTCATGTTGGTGTTTCTTGTCCCGTTTGCCCGCGCTGGTTCCTGATATAAAACAACGTTAGTTGCAGAAAGTTTTCATGGGGGGGAGGAGGCGGTTAGAAAAAATACATCAACAGAGAACGAAAAGAAAAATTGGATTTCAGTTAATGACAAGTTTACCAAAACAGTGAATGCGAGTGCATTCTCAGGCCTCAAGGTGCCGCAGGTAGTGCAGTATCAGGTGAAGTGCGCGAAGCTTGCAGTGTTTGGGATCCTGGATGCGGTGCAAAGACCTCATTAGCTGCAGAAAGGTTTCGGGTGGGGAGGGCGCAATATCAAATACAATGAGTGAAAAGGCAGAGAGAGGAGTTACCTAACAGTTAATCACATGTTTACCGACACAGGCAGTGCATGTGCATTCTCAGGCCCTTAGATAATAGTGCGGTCACTTTTTTAAATTAGGAAGCCCCCCCCCCCCTAAATGTAGCTGAAAAAAATCACATCATATCCACGGAGTGAATGATGATGAGTGGGCGAAGCTCCGGAGGTTCATCGATAAACCGTGAATCTTCCGCGAAATTCGCCCAGTACATCATCAAAGACGTGATAAACACTGTGTGTATATATAAAAGAAATTTATATTTTATTCGTGAGCAGTGATTGTCCGTTTTCTTTTCGTTTCTTCGTTGGTCGTGGTTACCCTTTACATAAGCCGTGGCTTCCGTTCCCTCTTCATTATAACGGCTTCATGGGCGGTGAAATGGAGGAAGAGCGGTTCCTGGATGGGTCGTAGTCGAAAGTTTGCAAAGACGAGATCGATGCAGGTTCCTCGGATGGTGGTTGGTTGCATGTGGTCAAACGATATGCATGTGAGACCATATCGCGATGCCATGTGTCGTATGGCATCGCGATCGTCATCGTCATCAGCGTCATCGTTATGACGCTTGCATGTGGTCGAACGATATGCACCTGGGACCATATCGAGACGAGATCGATGCAGGTTCCTCGGACGGTTGTGGGTTGCATGTGGTCGAACGATATGCAATGGTCGAATGGTCCCGTTGGGGAGATACTGCCGGTTACGCCTGACGCGGGACAAGGTTAGACTAAGAGGAGCTTCGCCCCTCAAAATTGGTGACTTATTCTTTATTTCATATTATTGCTTGTACTTTAACGTGGCTTGTTAGGCATATAGGGTAGTTATTAACTGATCCCATGAAAACGTATTTATTCTAGAAAAAATTACGCAGATCCCAGGTACCATGGCAATCGATGTTATGCGAAGCATGCGGAGGCAAGGAGACTGGGTTGCAATATTTTCATTGAGAGAAACGTTACGAAATGACGTTAAAGATATCTGGAAATGTTAAACGCACAAACGTATGTTGAACAGTCACATATGTTCCATCCAACCAGTTGTTTACAGTTGCGTAACGATGCCAACAGAAACAAGGGTATTACTAACACCAGAAGCTGTAAGCTGATACGTAGCGCTTGTGCTTGCGAGGATGGTAGCCCTGGATATCGCTACGTAAACCAACTACCGTGGATGACGCTTAAGTATGCAACTGATGTTAAGCCGACATGGCTCGTTCATCATAGGGGTACATATGTATTGTGTTTAAAATCAGATAGCCAGTAATGCAATTACAAGTGATGTTTCACCATCATTACGCCTGCATAGGGTCTTTTTCCAAAGCAGTTTCGAGACCTGACGTGGCTCTGTGGTAGAATACTTGATTACCACGCAGAATGCTTGGGTTCGATTCCTACTGGCCTCTCATTTCTATTCTTTGCATTCGTCGGGTCAACGCTGCCGATGTCAGTTTTTGTAACACTCTCGCATTTGAACAAGCAATGTTTGGTCTCACTGTTACTTGGTAGATATAAATTGTCAAACACCTGCGGCTCATACCCGCATACCGCGGCTCGTGATTTACGGGTATGGGTTCCCACGTGTCTGGAGAAGTTGAGGTCGACCAAAATTAGTGTGGGAGGGTCAGAGTATTTGACGAACATGTATATATATATATATATATATATATATATATATATATATATATATATATATATATATATATATATTTAGCCGCCTACGTCTGGGTGCTCTCATGATCACCTCCTTAAGTTGAGGTCGACCAAAATTAGTGTGGGAGGGTCAGAGGATTTGACGAACATGTATAGCTGGTCGTGACTTGAACAACGTGAAAACACCGTCGCTTACGTCGTCAAACTCATTTCTCCAGACACATGGGACCCATACCCGTAAATCACGAGCCGCGGTATGCGGGTATGAGCCGCATACCGCGGCTCATAACCGCATATATATATATATATATATACTATATGTATATAAAGTATATATACACATATATAGTATATATATACATATACATGCGGGTACGTATATATATATATATATATATACGTACCCGCATATATATATATATATATATATATATATATATATATATATATATATATATATATAGATAGATAGATAGATAGATAGAGAGATACGTAGATAAAAACGCTCAAAATGCTTGCAGTACGCAAAGAAATGCTTCGCATTTAAAAATCTGGAGGTATAAAGCTGACCAGGCACTACTATTGAAACATTCTCACATGGTGTAGATGGTTGTCATCATGTGTATTTGAATGTGGAACATTCAATGCAGTGCATAACAACAAAATGATACATTAATGCTCGAAGAGTTCCTCGGAAATATTATCGCATTGTGAAACGTCTCGCTTTCCCGTCTTAGATAAACATTGTTATGTATATGTAATCAGTATCTCTGTTGAAAAAAATAGCTAACGAAAAAAAGGTGAAGGCTTTTGGTCGACTATATGATATCCTTTGGTCTTCACAACAACGGCAAGGTTCCCCACCTTAATTACGGCCAGTGTTTTTTCATCACCGGTAAAGGGCGCGCGATTTAATTAAAATCCAGAGATGAAAAGAGATTTCCACCCACACGCTTTTATGATAGTAAAGAAACTATTCGTCATGAGAGATGTATATTCTATTGACTGGTTTACATAAGACATATGGGCACGCAATGGTGAACACAATGGTGAACTTTGTGTGTTGAAAAGGAAGATCTATGCGCTTGCAACGAGGCAACAGTCGACAAGGCAAGCTGACGGCATTTCGACATTTGATTTACGTTTGGCTGAGCAGTATGCCATTTTGGTGTGTTATTTGGTGATAACGAAATTTTCGAGACAGCGATATTTTCTGGTTTTCCCGCCGATATGTTTATTGCGGGATTCAACTGTACGCGTTTTGGGTGAGTGAGGGGCTCGAATGGGTGCGGACTTACCGTAGCGTTCCAGCGCGTCGGTGAGTGAGGACATCGTCGCTCCCAATCCACATGGTTTACCCTGACGTGCAAAGAAACAACAAATAAATCCTTAGTGAAAGATTTGCCGAAACTTAGGAGCAAAATGTATCGCATGACGAAAGGGGCTACACCTTCGCTGTCCGACGTTTTTTTTTTTTACCGCATGGAATTGGCTGCAATGTTTTTCTTATTTGTTTTTCCAAACCGCACAAAAAAGAATAATAGATTTTGGTGCTTCTATCGCTGGTGCTCCTTCTTGCACCAACGATATACACAACTGCTTCTTCTCAATCTTTTTGTACTATGTTGCATGGCGCACACGATCGACGTCGCTGTCTTTATGATGTTCTGCAAAAATTTACACACAGTACAATGCTTTCTTACGTATATCATTGTAATTAACTGAATATTTCCTTGCGCACATAGATAGAAAGTACATATAGTATTTTTGGGGTCTTCACACTCTTATGCCCTTTGTTGAATGACAATATAAAAACCTGTCCACCGGACAACAAACTCCCCCCCTACCTGCCACCTTCTGGCGTCATTCAGTTTACATTGACATAAATGGATTACAACACCACCGATTGCAGGGAGAGTTGGTTTTGCATAGCAAAACACTCAAGTGCGCGCAACCAATGACACAGAGAGGTGATGACAACACGAGCGCTTACTTCCAATGCTGTTGGAAGTAAAAGCTTGTGTTGCCATTCCCTCACTCTCCCGTAGGCTGTGCGCGCTTATGTGCTCTGCTGTACCTTCAAAGAGTCCATGGTTGCATGTTTCTAAACAGCACTGAGTTTTAGTACCTAACCATTAGTGGTGCACACACGGCCACGCTTGAATAGGAATCATAGCGTACGATTTTGAAGCCTGCCCTAGAAGTAAGCATCAATATGAAAGCATTCGCACTCCGGCATTCTTTGTGAAAAGTTTCTTAAGTTGCTTTGTGATCTTCCTAAAAAAAAACAGGTGTTAAGCTACCTTTAACATTTCTTACAAGTCTCTGTTTAATGAATTAGGACTTGTAGTCAATCACTGTCGCTCTGCTTTCACTGAATTGTCACTTCTTGGCATTGCATCTTCCAAGATGATTATGTGCGTATAGGCCATTGCTTTGTGCTTTACGGCTGGCAGAAGAAAAAATTTCATCACAAAGCATAGATTGAGGAACTTACTGCACTTCTATGGCATTTATGTCATCTTTTTTAAGCTTCATCTCTCTTAAGCTCATTGCCCACTATTTTGTAATCATGCATATGTACCAAGGTGCGTAAGATTACAAATTTCGAAAAATGTCAACCATATTTTGTAGTTTTCGCCATGCATGCACCCAACAAGCATTAACATTAGACACGTAACAATGCTACTTCATAACTGTTACATCCATGTCGCGAAGTGTCGCAGTTCGTAAATTTACCTGTCAGAGATGTGACACATTTGCGCTATAGCTCTTTAAAGCGCTTCTGTTACCATTCGTGGGAAAGCGCAAGGTTTTATAATCTACGTCGGTGAACCTATCTGCTTTTTATTGAGTTATTCTCTGTGTCCCTGAATATGTCTCGAAAAAGTAATTGCGCATATCGTATAACGCCATAACATCCAACAAACTGCTCTTTACTTAGTCCCAATCATATTTATGCAAGGAACGCTAACGTCTTCCAACCTCCTTCATATTAATTATTAAAAATCTACCCAAAGTGAACAGTTTATGTCGCTGAGCCACCTCATTTCTTCCCAAAGTGAACAGTTATTGTTACTATCCCACCTAGGTAAATTTAGATACGTGGCTGACTTGGGTCACATCACTTTTGGGAACCGGGTCAGAGATCAATCATGACCAGATTAGTCCTAAACCAACCACCTGAGGTATGTTTCAGAAGACGTCATGCCGTCTTTACGAAGGTGACGGAAGGTGCGACCTGACGATAATTTTTGAGGAAACTTGAATGAACTATGATTCTCATAAAGAAGCAGCCTGAAATATCGGCAGCATGCCTAAAGCGAGGCTACATTGTTGACAACTTCGCCTTGACGGCACTGGCGTAGTGGAATGACGACAACGAAAGGTAAAGAGCCAGAAGAGGTTGCTGTGAAAGCGGAAGCGAGTCTATTTTTTAGTCACTTGTTATCACCGTGAAAGTAGGGCATTGATTCTATTATTGGTTCTAAAGTGTATTCGTAGCTCCTGTACTATCGGAGTAGGCTGGGTTGTTCTCATACATGACTTATGAGTGGTGAAGACTAAACATTGCCTAGAAAGTTCAAATTTCCAGCGGATTTTATATCCCCCCAATGACAAAGTTACACTCTCAGCTTTGCATAAACAAAGGCGGTACTGAAGATAATAATTCTTGCGAAATTGATTGTCATCGCTGCTTAAACCTAGAGCTGACATATTGTGGTTATGCGTGGCAGGTCTACTGAAATGGTCGCAGGCTGAGCTGAAGAAGATCAACACTCTTATCAGAAACCTAGTCAAGGCTTCCCTAGGTATACCCAACAGCGCCTCAAACGAGAAACTCGTGAGCCTAGGCGTGCACAATACCATGGAAGAGATGGCAGAAGCGCAGCAGATGGCGCAGCAGGAACGACAGATGACAACGCGAGCGGGTAGGCTTATACTCAACGCGATCGGGACAGTCCTCAATAGATCGAGGAACCTGCAGGAGGCCGAGGTAGAGTTGAGCACGGAACTTAGAGACGCGATCAGAACCACTCCCTTCTCGAGAAACATGCACCCGGAACACAATGTTAGCAGGAGAAAAGCAAGAGCGAAAGCTTTATTAAAAGAAATTGAACAGGTAGGGCAACAGGCGGCCCTCGTAGACGCCGCCTGGGTGGAAGGCAAAGAGGCCTACACGGCCGTGGTGGTCGACAGCCAGGGAGAGGTACGGGACGCCCTCACTATCCTCAGTAAGGACCCCACGGTGGCGGAGCAAGCCGCGGTTGCTTTAGCTATCAGGAACCGAAAATGGTCATACGTTTATAGTGATTCCAAAGCAGCAATTAAGAGCTTTGACAAGGGCTATGTCGCTGGGACTGCAGTTAAACTTATCGACAACGTCGACGCTATCGAAACTGAAATCCGATGGTTTCCTGCACATATGGGTCAAATGGACGAGACTCGGGTGAAGCTCAACGAGGTGACGAATGACCTGGCACGAGGGCTCGCTTGTCGTGCCGGTCAGACCCGACCCGAAGCCCACTACCATTCCAGGGATCATAAAGATCATTTAATCACGTACAACGATATCACAAAATACTACTACTTGGGGCGTAGGCAATTCCCACACTGCCACACGGAAAGTTGAACAGGGCTCCGGCAGTCACGCTACGTTTAGTGCAAACCGGGACTCACCCCACTCCGTATTTTCTGAATAAAATTCACCCTGAAAGTGAAATTCAAAAAGAATGTAACGCATGCGATGGCATCATTGAAATCAGACACATGCTGGCGGGCTGTCCCGCGACTCTCGCCGACCCCGAAGGAAAATGGCTTTACTGGCAGGAGATGGTCCAAAGCTCTTCACAAAAGATCAGCTACGGGCTGTCCAGAAGATCCACGATGACGCCATAAGGCTCGGCCTGACGGTACCAACGTGGTCGCGGCCCGCCTCGGTCTGAAAAGACCGGGCTTCAGGACTCGAATAAAGTTTTGTGAATGAATGAATTGATCTTATGATGTTTACTAGGCCTATCACAACCTTGTCTTTGGTTGGCCTCTTCCGACAGCGTCCGCATAAAATTCACACAAACTGTAGCAACTTTCCGTAGATGCATTGCGCATAAGTTACAGGCCTTAGGTAAGAAATTGACCAACAGTTTCTTGAGTGCATTCAACGCAAAATCTCTCTCTTATCATTTTCTTCAGTCAAGTGCAGAGCTTGCTCGCTGTCTTCGTGGCTTCAAAGCGCCACGTCACTTTTCGCACCCTGGGGTTAGCGTTTCAAGGAACTAGAGGTGTTTACTCTGTCGATGTGATGAAAGCGACCAAGAGAAGTTGTCTAGACGAGTTCAATAGTGAATAAATGACCCATACTCTAATGGCATTGTCTTCTGTTCTAACCGTTAACTTTCGTCTTTGTTTTCTTTCGCATTTGGATTAATTAAGCAATGTTCTTGATTAAGCATTTTGATGTAAATATTCAGTAGGAAAAACTAATCATTATTATTCACGTCATCATTTGCTTTAGGGATTACACATTTAAGAGACTATTTGTATCCTTCCGATTCTTGGTCAGCCTCCCCGAGTTTAGATGTCTATCGAGCGAAAAAGACTAGGTTTTCGAGCCCAACTCATGAGAAGATAAACCTTCTTTTCTCAGACCGTGCACAACCTGCGCTTTCTGCCTCATGTGAGTTTTTTTTTTAAAATCAAAAATGGTAGTTGTTCTAAGCCTAGCAGGTTTTCAAAAAAGTATTCCGGCTACTTAGTGGCATTTTTACCCCGCGTTGTACTTACCGAGTGCATTTGTCATGTTTGTGGGAGACGCGCATGACGACGCGCTTCTGTCCATTTCTTTTAGTTCAGTCGCGCCTTTGTAGATTTTTTTTGGGGCGGCGAAAGATATTCTTGTGTTGTCCAATCAAAGAAACTGTTTAAAAAGCACAGCATAGTTTGAAATCGACACCCCTCTGCTACTCACATAAACGAGAACTGGAGCACTCGTGCTAGCTCTTCTACAATTAAGTTTGGAGCCCATT
>JALIZH010032112.1:0-71448 GCA_030522465.1 Rhipicephalus appendiculatus
TATATATATATATATACGCCTTTGTGTCTGTGTAATCATGTATAAGTATACAGTATCTATGTAAATGTTGATGTGTAATACTGCCTCACTGTCAACTATCAAAGGGTTGTAGGCTAGTCAAGCTGTCCGAAGGCAGCTTCTTTTTTGCAATCCCCCCAGCTGTACTTCCTAAAGATGGCAAACAAACAATTTCATTCATTTATTCATTCATTCATGCTCAGAATGGGTAGAAACCCTGTCCTGGCCGCGACACTGCTTTTATCCAATCAATGCCTTCTACATGTTAAAATGCTAGCCAGTGCCACTATAAGGAGCATAACGCAGGAGGAAAAATGTTTCTAATTTACGCAGCTCAACACTATCCGCAATTCCTACCGCTAAACAACATGAAAGGGTTAGAAAGAGTCGCATTTTCATCTGACTGAGTTGTCGAAATCGACTAAGCCTTCACGAACTGCATCTTCATTCATCACGCTAACTGCAGATAAGAGCGTTCGATTTAGATACGCCAGAAAGACCCTTCCTATCAATGACAGTCTGGAGCCACGCACCGCGAACTCGTACTTTAGTGCCTAGAATATACAGGCTAGTGCGCCGTCTGCGGCCTTCCGGGTGGCGAGAGATGGAATGAATGGCAGCGGCTGCCGGTTGGAGCGCTGTAGCACGAGTGGGTGCCGTGGCACCACCCCCTCCTTATAGAACGCCATGTTTCAAATCAAATCAAATAAAATAAAAAAATTGTATTGCATAATATACATATTCATAATAAAAACCTGTCGGACCTTTAGCCAAAAGCTAGTAGTTGTAGGTCTGATAAAAAAGAATACATAGGAAATCCTAGCACAGCAGGGAATAGAAAAAAACAGCAGTTGTAACATTTGCAATAAATAAAAAATGTCAACGCTGATTTCTCAATCAATGACAAGTAATTAAATGAACCAATAACTAACATATATTAGAGTCCTGAAGAACAAGGTAGGGGCTGCATAAAGATACGTTCCAAAGGTACAGTGACATGCACAAGAAAATATGGAGTACAAATACCTATCAAACCTTAATTAGCAGACAAGATATGTCTATTGAACTGCAAGATGCATAAATAATGAGCAAATGATCAAAACTAGAGAAATATGGCACAGCACCGGCGGGGGGCCACTGATTTTTAACACGAAAGTGTTTTATGCCGGGGTCCACCAAGCATATCCGTTACGGATTTGACGTTGATATAATTAACGCTATCAAATGAGAAAGAAAAATTATTATGAAAATGTTCCCCCGCCGGGAATCGAACGTATGACTCCTTCGCCCGCGACGGTAAGCGCCCGACGCTCTACCGACTGAGCTAAAGAAGCAGACGGAGAACATGTTACCAACGGGCCTTATATCTCCCATGCAATTTCTCTCTCTCGGTGCTCTCGGTTGGCGGCGGCGGGCGGTGCCGCCGTCTGTGAGCGATGAAGAGAAGTAATGCGGCACGACACTAGCACCGATATCATGGCGTCCGAGATTGCGTGCCGGTGCGCAATCTCGGAGGTCATGATGAAAGCGTCTCGATAGCAGCAACAAACACTGCCCGCGCTAGCATCGGGGAGTCACCCTAGACGCAGTTATATGTCACTCTAGCCTTTTGCTTCGTGTTAGCGTGTGACGGCTCGTTGTCGGAGTAGTGCGCTTCCACATGCACCAACGGTGTTTCCCAGCCGACTACTTCAAGAGCGATAGCACCGACCAATTAAACTGCTGCATTAAGCGGTGCAGAAAGACAATGATGTCGACGGACGAATGTGGTGCCTTGGAGCGAGACGGATGCCAGCGGGACGCCGAACGCCTGCGCGCGTTCGCGGCTGAAACTCTGCCTCCCGTGTTGATGAAGCGCAGTGTGGTAGTGTATGCAGGAGCACAGGCGTAGGTTACCGCACCCCTCAGGAGTGCACGCCGTGCCGTTTCTTTCCTTCAGTGACGACGCTTTGAAAAAGTGCACAGTACCAGTGTTTATTACGTGCTTGTTGATGTCATCTTTTCGCGCGATTCGTGATACGCTGTGTCCAGGTATATGTTCAAAAGTTTAACTATTGCAGCGGTTAAATCATAATCATGGGCGTTAGTCGCCGCGATGGGGATGTGCCACTAGGCGTCGACGTGGGTGCATCCACGTCAAACGGTGCTATAGGTGTAAAACAGCAGTAGACTTTGTACGAACTCTCATTATCACTACACAATAAGCACTACTTCTTTGAAGACGCTTTTCACTTTCGTGTTATACCGATTCCTATGACGGAGGGATCAGCCATGTTTTTTTTGTTTTTAGTAAGCCGTAGCATCAGCTCAGTTCTCGTGTTGAAAAGTGATCGCAGGTTTTAGGATCAGTTTTTGTTATAATATGCTTATTTAAAGCTTCCCGCTTGAGTGCAGAGCTGATAACGCAGCTCGTCTCCGAGCGTGGAACTCCGGTTCTTCAACGCAGCCAAACCAAAGAGATAATGTAATTTGTATTGCAACGATGCTTGCAAAGAATATTTTTTCGTGAAGCAGATTGAGACTGTTTGATTTTAATGAAGTACAATAATGTCAATGTACATAGGCGTCGGCAAGATTTTGTCTTGGACGGCGCAAACCCGTGTTACCGTGTGGGGGGGAGGGGAATGGGGCAAGTGTTGTCGTGGCTTGGGTGGGGGGTGGGGAGTAGCTTTTTTGCACCTCATCTAGGGCTGGCGCAAGGTGGCTAGAAGCTGAGGCGTTCATCTCTCACGCGTACTTCGCCCCACGGGGGTAGTCGACCGTGCGCGCGCGCGCTCATCTCGAGATGGGGACCGCTTGTAGTGCGTCGTGTGCTTTCATTGGAAAGTTGCATTGACGTCAGAGAGTGAACGAAGCTCACTTCGCTCGCTGCCGAGGCCCCGTTTGCGAAAGGAGCGCGCTGTTCAAACACAGTGAAGTAACAACTGTGACACTTGTTAGTTCACGCTCGTCCTGTGTACACCTGTGCGTACGTTTCGTGCGTCCTTTCTGTTTGTAATAAATTACTCGTTTTTTCGCGCTGTTAATTTATTACAATGCATCCATACCAACTAGCCCAGCTTACCACTCTTCTGAACTTTCTGTTTGAGCAGCGCGTTAAATGTCGAGCTGTGAACGTCGTTAGTTAGCTCTCGTCCTGTGTGTGTTGTGTTCGTGCGTCCTTCGTGCTTGAGTAGCGCGCTCCAAATTTGGATCTACTTGCCAGTCTTCGCATGGCATTCCAATATGTTGCTATCGCATTCATTGTTTCGCCCTTGCAACGAAACTGTGACTTTAATTTTACTTTAATTGATGCACTCAAGGCTTCAAAAAACACGCCTGCAGCCCATTTTTTTGTGTGTTTTTTCGCCTACTGCAGTATCAGTGGGGTGGCAGTGGCTATAGCTAATGAGTCTTCAGAATTACACGCGTCCCCACAGCGTCATTTCAGATACAACTGATTTAACGACTATAGCAACTGGCAATGCAGTACAAACATGTACACGATTTTTAATTGGTTTAAGAAATTGCATTGACAGGGGAAATCTTCACGTCAGACAAACAATTTAGATATCTGCGTAACAATCTGTGTTGAGCAGAAATTAGTCAACCAAGAGGTGCAACCACATTCGCCCAAATAGATATTGAAGTTATTGCCTAAATGTTCCAGTGTGGCTATAAAACCAAATTAAAATCGTAAAAATAGCCTGTGTATTAAGTGGCTGTAGTGTTAAGGTATCATTTAGAGGTAACATTCGTGTTTAGAAAATAAAGTCTTACGGCATAATTTCTAACATCTGAACATTTACAAGGATTATAGTGGGCTGTCGGTAACAACTTAACTTATAATTTGCAGATGCAAAGTCATTCGAAATAGCGAACTTTTAGCAATGGCTACTCACATAAGGGCGTGTTCTTTTCCAAAGATAAGCGTGAAATCATAAACGTACATACATGCATTTCATGCTTCAAGCGTCACTCAATCTTAAACGAGTTGGCATTTGTGAGTGCTGCACCCAGACGTAGATGGTAGAATTTTGCATCTTCCTCGTTTGAAAGACATGGCATAAGCCGCAGCCGTAGAGATTGGTCGAAAGAATACAATCGATGGTGTGTGAACTGTGATGTTTGCCTCTTCTTCAGTGCCATGTTCCGTGCCAGCTTGCCAAAATATTGAGCCGCGTCCATCCTTGATAACGCATACGACGCCAAATGAAATGACTGTGCCGTCGATTTCATTCTCCCCCATCCTGTTCTCATGTGTAGGGTAGCAAAGCGGTTAACCTCCCTGCCTTTGCTTCTTTACTACTTATTCCCTCTGTATGTGCGGGTCTCATTTACCATAGCGACTGGAAGGAGCACATTACAAATAAAAAAGGCAAAATCTAGTGCCACGATACATTTACGTCAGGGCGTCTATTTTTACTGCTACACATCGTAGTCAGTTCGTGTACCCATTTGCTCAACAGCGCAACATTAAAGCGCGTGCGTGCGTGTGAGGTGAGGGGGGTGTCATGGAAACATTCTTTGTGCTGGCATTACCGTTAGCCAGATGCAGCCAGGATCATTTGCTTACGTGCGTACATTGGTGTAGTACGCACACACGTGTAGGCGCACAAATCAGTCGTAGGCGGCAAACGCAGGCTCGTGTGTTTTAAGCAAGCCTAACTTCATTTACAAGTTTCAGCACTCCAAAGGATCCGCCAGAAGGGAAGATCGATTCATATTTTTTTTGTTTCCGAAACTTATGAAAGAAAAGCTAAAGGTTCTGACCTCTTGCCATCATTTATGCATGAGACATGGATTTGCATAATTTAAACATCATGTGCGCGTTAAGGTGTGCGCTATAGACATCGAGCCGTCTACGGCTTCAAGTTAATACCCAGCTTTTTTTTCTCAATGTGCATATGTTTTCCAGCGTGTGGACTTTAAGGTAGGTGAATCAAAAGCGATCACTCACTTACCAGCGCAGCGAGGGAGACAAGCTCACGATCTGTGATGCATCGGTAGACAATGTCTCGTATGCAGTGGCAGCAGACTGGCCTGAAAGTTAGACACACTTGATTTTTCAGATGTTTGACGCTTTGTTTGTAAACGACATATGTACACGTTTGCTTTTTTTTTTAAAGAAATACTCAATAAAGCCTCAACACTGCGATTGAACTACAATTTTTCTGATCACTGAAACGATATACTTTCGAGAGAGTAGTACGCGTTGTTTAACGAAACATTTGTGGTGCAATGCGAACAAACAAAAAAAAAACACAGAAGGCAGAATAAGGCGCCAGGACTGGCGCGCTATGCTGTCTTTTCTCGTTCTTTTTTAGATGCGAAGCATCTTATGCTCGGGGCTATGTCCGTCCCTCCCGCGTCCCCCCGTCCCGCGTCCCGCGTCCGGCCACTTTCATGAAGTAGGGAAGCACCCATTATGCGAACCAGAACACTGTAGTAATATGAAGGCCGTCAACCCTACTACAGTCATCAGAGTCATGGCCGAAAGCACAGAGAGGCTGCTTAGCAATGGCTAGGCAGGTGGTGTCTGTCGCCCAGGTTGACCCCATTCCTTGAGTCATGGCCGAGAGCACAGAGAGGCTGCTTAGCAATGGCTAGGCAGGGGGTATCTGTCGCCCAGGTTGACCCAATTCCTTAATCTTGCTTGCGTGTGTTTGGAGGGGCTTAGTCCGTCCCTCCTTCCCGCGTCCCACACCCCAACAGCGCATGCACGTCTCCTCCTCCTTTCCTACGCTCCTTTCCTCTAGGAATCCTCTATGGAGCGGCGCTCACGACAGGTGGTGTGACAGCTGCATACTCCGCTGGGGGCGCCACGGTAGTTCCGCGGTATGAAAATGACGGAGCGCGCGCGCCTCATTCTCTCTCCTGTGCAGCGCCGCGATGAGCGCCCGGACCGCTCCCGCTCAAGCTATCTCCCCGCTGCTTCGCATTCACATATGGTTCCCTTTAGCGGGAGATGGGAAAATTTTTTTTCTTATTCTGTTTGCACCACAAATTTTTTCGCTAAGCAATGGACCAACTCACCCAAGGTTACACTCTGCTAAAGTATGGGTTGCCCAGTTTTGCCCTGGAATATAGCCACCCTGAGGCAAAAAGGGCACTGAAAACTTTACTTTGAACTTTTCGATAAAGTGGAATCAAGCTGCGCTTCAGTTTCGACAAGGTGAGAACGCTCTCCTCACCTTGTCTCCCCTTCTTCACACGTTGAGAATGCTCTACGAAGCGCTAATCGATTCAGTTCAAAATATCCAGCACAGTTCAGCCCACCACTGCATTTTGGGGGGAGGCTGTTTCTCCAGTCTTTCCTTCGTAAAGATTTTTTTGAAGTTAGCTAGCAGTGAGCTTTGAAAGCTTGATTGAAGACACGAGTACCATAAGTAGCTTCGAACGAATTCTGCCGAGTGGCGTGAAGCTCTGAAAACCATAATTAAGCGTGGATGTTTGATGCGCTGGAATCGCGGCAGCAGGTTATCAACATCTGGTATCTGACGCGTGCTGAAAGAACACAATGAGGATTACTTTTATTCGAATTAAACAGAAGCCCAGAAAGAACTTACCATCTTCGGCGGTGAGCTATATGGCACTGCGTCTGTAGTTCTGAGCGCGTAGATTCAATGACTAGTGTGCGTATTCTGAGAGCCATGCACAGCGGCAGTACGGTGATGCCTTGCTCCTTGGAGAGCAGCGCGCATACGGACAGTAGACCGCACGCTGCGAGCCACATTGACTTTCGATGACCCCCTTGGAAATTTCTGGAAACTTGGCACCTGTACCGATAAAAAAAACGACTTAGAACGGATATTTCGTACTTACATTGAACTCTGCTTAATCATTTTTGCTGGCGATAAACACAGGAGTATTCCATGAGATTTCTTTAAAAATAGTAAGCTGTCTATGCGCAAGCAAAGAGAGTAGCGAGGAGCAGAAGAGAAAGGAAAGGCCAGGATGATAATTAGTCTAAAAGCACTGGTGCACTACTATGCATTGGAGAAAGGCATAGAGAAGTTTGAAAGTTAGTCGTAGAGCAAGAGAGAGAGGGCGAAGACACACACTGAAATTTTCTCACATAATGCTACGAGAAGTTCATGGAACAATGGATCTACCTTGCATATGAGACGTTTATTCGAAATTCGTAAACGGATAATGAGAATTCTTATTTCCAAACTGAATCCTTGACCCTCACTGTAACCCTACCACGCAGCATCACTAGTGTGCTGATGTTGCTCACCGACATTTTTCTTTCATGAAGGAATGGGACGCTCTGCTGTATTTCAATTTTAGCGTATTTTGAGCATCAGTGCACAAGTACAAAACGAGAACACTGGAACGGCGCACGACAGTTTACCAGCTCTATATTATCTCTATATTTCGAAATAGCACGAAAACCAAGCGGTCTGGTGAAAATGTCATTTCTGAACACTCATAATTCGCATACCACCGAACAGAGGAGTCTCCTCTTTCGTAACACGAAGCTTCCTTTTATACTTAAGGCGTCAATTAGGGCCCTCTATTCGCGCAACGTACGGCTTCTAACGGGCCCTGCCTTTTCCCCGTCGCACGTTTCCCCAAATCAATTGTATTTCACGTAAAAAAGCGCGCTAATGCAGAAACTGCAACGCCAATCTCTAGAGACAATCAGCAACATTCCTAAAACAGCATGTGCCTAGGCCTGTTTGTAATTGCTGGGGTGCCCTTTTCCGAAAACGAACTTGTGCACACATCAGCAACATTTTTGCCGGGTAATTATGAACATGCACTGCACATTTATATTGCCATGCCTGGTGGAAGGCAATGCGCGTTACACGCAGTGATGGAAAACGTATCCTCAGGCAGCAGCTGGAGATGAACGTTTTAAAGCGCTTTGATTGTAAGCTTTAATGTAAACGTTCTAGGTTTTCTTCTGTTCTTTTTTTGTGTCCCTTTTTCATTATTTGACAGCTGAAATGAAACAAACTAATGAAGCTAGTAAGGCTTAGTGACTCTATTAAGATACGACAGTCTATACTTTCCGAGCTTAAGGTTATCAACCATGTGTGCACTCTTTTCTGAATCAGTAAACACTTGCTGCTGCTTGGCTCACGGTTGGAAACGATTCATGTAAACTGTTACACTGCTTTTTTGGTGCAAGATTAAAGGTTTACTTCCTTTAATTTTATATTCCAGTTGTGCGTGACGTTGCTGAAGTTCAATAAGCCATCATCGTCAACATTTCCCTCGGGACACGCACATCAATTTGTATTTCAAAGAATGAATAGAATAGTGAAAATGAGGTTAAAGATACTATGTGTGAACGAAGGGAACATTATAAGGGAATGGAAAGAAACGCAAACCACGGCCGGACTGGACTGGCTCGCGAGCGTTCCGTGCGCAAACAGGTGAAGTTGCACCCACGTGCAGGCGCACGCGCACACGCACGCGCACACACACACACGCACACACATATTCTAAGAGTGAGTTACCAATTATTAGTATTGTCTGTAGATTCCCATCACTGGCATACATAGGCGTGCGCACGGCAGGGGGGGACAGGGGGGGGCGAGAAGGGGGGCGCAAAGTCAGCCCCATACATTGACATAATAGGTAAGGGGGGGCGGTAGGGTGAGCGCAAAGTCAGCCCCCATACATTGACCTAATAGGGAGGGGGGGGGGGGGCGGCGCTGCGACGAACCTTCGACCCCCCCCCCCCCCCTGAAGGGGAACCCTGCGCACACTTATGGTGGCATCATATAGCCTACTTCCACTTACGCAAATGTTCACACTGCCCCTCACGCTGATACTGTCGCTGAACGAAGTTTTCAGATTCAGCCAAAGGGGAAAGTTTTGTTGAATTCGAAAACTCAAATTTCTTCCTATCGCTGACACGTGACGTGACGACACGTTGCTGCAGTCTTGTCTCATACTCAGCCGTGTTACGTCTATAGCATTCATAGACAAAAATTTGCCTATAGACTTGGTCCACCTTGCATTGCGCCTTTGCTTTCTATTTCTACGTGTGATCTACGGTTACTCCACAGCACCGCAATGAATCATCAGAACTTATGAGAGCAAGCGGCGTGCGCTGGCTATTAATTAACGGCCGTACGAAGCAATCGACATAAAAAGTTTTGTTATGCGGGAAATGCCAGAGTGACGTATGGGACTGATATGCGTACCGATGACGTAGTTACATTGTTTAAAGAGTTACTATATTTATTACATTGCCGTAGCGGCGCTATAGATAATGTGCATGGGGCGTAACGTTAGCAACGATGGGCGTCTATTTTCAGCACTCCCTATTTATACGTTGTCCTTCCACGAACAACATCGTATTAGTCTTTTTTTTTTTTTTTTTTTTTTCAAAATGTAGAAGATAAGTTTGCGTGATCAGTTGTGGGCAACCGTATTACTAAAACACTTCAGCTGTTGGCATAAACGTGCCATTCCTCACTCCATAATTTCTTCACATAAACAAACACCTCGTGCCAAGGTTGGGCAATGAAAAATGTTCTGTTTGCAAACAGATGAGTGGGATCATAAACAAATGAGTTTTCGAGGGAAAGCTATACAGTTCCATGTCTCCCAAGATCATTCATCGCATCGCGATGATCTTGAGCACCGGAGCGCAAGTGCGGCAAGCATGACGTCACGTCACGTGACACGCTGCAGAGCGGCGTCACAGCTGCTCTCACTAGAAGCCTCGCCGCTGCGTAACCACGTGACTAGGTTAAGGATTAAATGGCTTTTAAACCACTCGGAGGTCGAAATTTAGCTGCTGCATTGCTGCACGCTTGTGTTAACCGAAACTAGGTCGTTGCTCCTTCCGTTCTTTCCTTCACTAGGCTCCATTCGTTGGCTTGTCTCTCCACCTCTCCTAGGGCTCCTTCTCACCGTGCGAGCAGAAAGAACAAGGAGTACGCACCTCTCTCTCGTGATAACTAGGTTTACATGAGTTCAACCTCAGTAATTTTTTTTTTTCTTCGCGTAACTCTACACTCTCCTTTAGAAATAAATCTTCAGTAACTTAAAAAAACAAGAAGAAATGGCCCAACATTTGACCAATATATAGCGCAAGCCCACTGTCAATCGATAACGGAGAATGCTGTCTTTGCCGAAACAATTTACCGAAAAGAGGGATTGCTCTCAGTGATGTACGACCGGATTGGAGAGTGGTGCGCAGCTTGCCTCACAAAGATTCGCGAAAAAATTGCGCAGCATTTTCTGATTATTTGCAAAGTAAGTAAATAGTGCCCGTGTCTCAGAAAAATTGTCCTTTCTTTCTTCCGGCGGCAGCTGTAGGATACAGATCCCGAAAGTTTGCCCGAAGGTAAGTGATTCTTTGATGGTCAATTGAAGAGCACCCTTCGAAATGGCGTTTTTATTGCAACAGCACATGCTAAGGGAAATGGGCAACTAAAGTCTCGTCGGAGAGGCAATTTAACAGAGATTTCGAAGTGCTATGCCGAAAGCGTAGAAACTGAAAAGTTCAGGCTCTACGGTGTAGCAAAAGAAACGCTAGAAAGTCGTTGTAAAGGGAACTTGGTGTCAAGGTTTCTGAAGAGAGAACTCGCAACTACACAAGCAATTTATTCCCATAATAATTCTTGAGTCTAACGGCCGTCTAAAAATGTGCACAAGATCTCTGCAATCAAGAATATAAAAAAAAACTGAACGAGACCGTAAAATTTTCTCAAACTTACGAGATAAATTACATTATTTCCTTCCAAGAAATTCCCCTCGATAACTGTGTTGCTTATTTTATTATGAATTCAGAAGTACAGTACTGTCTTAGGCTTATCAATGGAACCCCTCTGATCATCTGCTACATTTTGTGATGAGCTTTCTTGTTCTTTAATGTTGGTCATGTTTAGTGAAAATAATTTGGCGGCGAAACACCTTAAGACCCCATAATGTTCCCCCCGTCCATAAACCGCCGTCCGGCGTCTGCAGCAGATGTAGCGCAGGTGCATGTGAACAAACCGAAATTTCCGTGAACAACAACAAGGTTATCAAAGGACTGTTAACCATAACAAACAAAATAAAAGGCCACAACACCGTAAGAACACCCACATTTAACCACCCATCAATCAAAGCATATGACAGAACAAAAGGTTAACAAGATTAAAATAAAAGACTGTTGAACAGAACAAAATAGAAAGCCACGATTCATGATCCGATGCACACTGCTTCGCCCCATCTTCAGCATTCACTTCGTAGATATGCGTGATTTTTGTGAATATTTCTTATCACTCTTAGGTTCACTACTGGGAATTTTGAGTGCACATTACTTTGTGTGACGACGTACAGTGCCACTTCTTGACTTCGTCTAAATTGCCTGCGTGTGAGATTCAAGCGTGCGAGCAGCGGAAATGCTTTGGTGGGAAAAATAAAGATATTCCGTGTAACTGAATAAAATATGCGTGGTTCAACCAAACCTTTTTAGTGTAGGTGGAGTTTTGAAAGAGCACTGACAGGATTATGAGGCATTGCACAAGGGGCATTTTTTTGTTTCCGTTATATGCAGTGTTAACGCTCCCCACACAATGTAGCTAAAGGAACCTTGTATAAAAAATAAATTTAATTTGTTTTTGAAGTTTACTCGCAAGTCAGCGATACTGCGATGGACATTAACATGAAGGAGCAACACATCGAACGAAATCGCGGCATGAGTCGCTGGACAATTAACTCATAGTTATCCACGCCTACCAGGTGCGACAGGCAACAGAGCTGCTGCTATTACGTCAGTACTTTCTATCCCCACGTCACCGAGACGTACGTCAGACTGTGTTGACACGTCACGGTGAAACCCCTTCGATATTGAGACAGAAATTGTTTTGAAGGCAGCTGTATTAAATATATATTTAATGCATTCCGACGCACCACGACCTCTTTTGGGATTTGTCGAGAACAGTGTTTTCATTTAGAGCGACAATACGAAAATTTCGGAAATTCATGGCACTACTACTTTAATGCAAAAGAGTTCCGCGGAGTTCCGCAAGGTGGCGGAAGGGTTAAGAAAGTTAAAATAGACAACCACCCGTTTGTAGCACGAAGCCACAAGGAAAACCATACGGATTTCCATTACTTGTGTTCATGTGCTTCGATTTGTCGATGAATTCGCCCTCGCACTGCCAGTTGTTGGCTTCCTGGTTAGCTCAATTGGTAGAACTACCGCCCCGGAAAGGCGTTGGTCCCGGGTTCGATCCCCGGACCAGGACGAGTTTTTGGGCTACTAAAAAGCTTTTCTTTCTGAGAAATCCGTATGGATTTCTTAGCGGCTTCGTGCAACAAATGGCTGGTTGTCGTTTCTGTAAATCAGCCCAGAGAAACAGACAGGCTTTAGAAATATGATTAAGGCAAGACGCGCATAATATCATCGCACAGCCCATCATCACAGAATCGGGCTCGTTGCGCGCAGTATCATCATTCCTAAACACACATGATCACTGGCCGCTGATACGCTGTTGTCTTACCAGTGGTAGCAGAGGAAGGACAGCAGGAAGAAGAGGCAGCACAGCACCTCGGCACGGCCCACTATGCTCGACACCTGCGCCGTGGTGACAGATGAAATTATTCTTCATGTATATAGGGCACCTCACCATCAAAATGATCCAACTCTCACTGTCATAATCGACCTCTAGTCTTAGTTTGGGTTAAAAATCTTCATGATTTCGGTACTTGCCCACAGAGGAGACTTGAATCGTAAGTGCGGCATAGCGCAAAAATGAAATATTTGACATGGCCGGCATACAAACTGTTTCAAGTGCAGGAGTTTCACATCTTCCGTGCCCAGTGGCCCTGTAATAGCGCGATGGGACAAAGTTGTTCAGTCGGCAAACACGCGAGCTTTGCTGTCGTGTTTCCTGACTGATTGTTTAAAGTGCCGCATTTTATGGCATCAGCATCAGTTAATGTTATAAAAGGAAGCCCATCTGATGCACTTATTCACAAAATGTTTCCATTTACGCCAAAGACGAGGTCGTGGATCACTGCTCGCTTTATCGAAAACAATTCTCTGCAGATTTGGATACCAATGCAACACTTTCTATCAGAATGAAAGGCGTTATCAATTGGTTTTAAAGACGAACGAATTATTCATCGAGCTGATACTGGAGTATTTCCTTAGAGACCTGGACGTGTCAGTTTACGCTGGTTGTGGACATCGGCAGCATTACTGCATTATAATCATGCGTTCTTCAGGTACCTACAACAGACCAAGTTTCAAAGTTTTTTTCACTTCTTAAGTCGATAAAATACAGCAAAGAGAATGCTTATTCTAGGACACAGCGCAACTGGTGTAAGAACTTTTTTAAGTACTCGAAACATGGTATATCGCGAACGAATCAGAGCAGGTGTAAATTGTTTCATTCTTCAGAAAACAGCTAAAATGTCTACATCAAAAAATAATTTATGTGTAATCTCATGCCTACCTGCCATGGTCTAGAAATGAGACTGGCAGTATTGTAAATAAATAAATAAATGAATAAATAATTAAACAACTCACGGCCTCGGTGTGCACTGGATGAGCAGCGAACAGCATCGCGGCCAGGCACGCATGGAGAGCAGTTATCCTCATCACACGACGTGCGACGACGGCCACCAACACTGAGCATGCGCAGTGCAGGGCGACGTTGACGATGTGGTAGCCACGTACCTGCCGCCCATTGATGTAATAGTTGGCCCTGCGAGAGGCGACATGAAGATGCACTTAAGGAAAAAGTTTCTGGCATATCGCGTCACTGTGAAATATTTAACCAACCACGTGCATAGGTCGGCAAAATTTTTGGAGCTCACTCAGACTCACTCATGAAATATATTTTGTGCTTAGAGCTCGAGTGAGTCCTGAGCCGGACTCACTCGGACTCACAGTCACGAAAATTTTCCTCAACCGGACTCACTCGGACTCAAACCCACCAAAATATTACTCACCAGGACCGACTCCGACTTAGACTCACGGCCCGATCTGAGTCTCAGTGAGTGCGAGTGAGTCGACTCATGAGTGAGTTCGCCGACCTATATGACTGCGTGTGACGCTTCAAGGTGCGCAATTTGATGATGCCGCAGCTGCTTCTGGAATGAAGCTTTTGCTTTAGCCGATGAGGCGTTAATACCCAACGTGTGGCCGGTTCATGGATAGATATGCTTTACGTGAATTTATGGCGCGCATGGAAATACATTACTCAGAGGGTACAATGCTATTAGCTGAACAGCAATGCCTATTTAATAGTGTTATCGGTGGCACGAGCACTGTGTGACGCTCTCGTTTTTCCTCCGACAACTTCCGGTCAAGAACCTACTTCCGGTTTTCCGAATATTAACAAAAGAAGTGCTCTAAAAAAATTAACGCAGCCTCGCACTAGAGGTGTCAAGCCTGAAGGAAGTGCGGAGCTGGGCAGCCTTCTTTCTTATTGGTTTTCTTCTTCTTTCCTCCTCTCATTCTTTCTTTTTTTCGTTCTTCGATTATTTTTTTGCCTTTTTTTTTTCTGTCTTCATTTCTATCTATTTCTTCCTCTATCTTTATCTATTTCTTTCTCTTTCTTGCTCTTTCTATTTTTCTTCCTATTTTTTCACATTATCCCTTTTTCTATTTTACGGTTGCTTCCTGTTTTCTTCAATTTCATACGTGGTTTTGCCGGCGTTACCGCAAGCGCACTAGTTATTTTCTTTGCAGATGCTGATAAGTTATCATCAACAAGGCACTCGAAGAACAAGAGGAGGAAGACGTCTCCTTGGCGCAAGCGCACGCTCAATATACTACACATGGAGCGTTACGCCAAGCGACGACGACAGCACACGACAGCATACGATAGCCAGCCCCCCTAAAGTGCTCCGCACTAAAAACTGCTACGAAATCCATGGTTCTGGTTCAACAGTTATACTGCATATACATTATGCCGTAGCATAAGTTTATTTATGGTAAGGGATATTAACTGTCAGGGTAATTATTGAAAAGTAATTGAATCACTCATTGCAAGAGCGAACGGTTTTCTTGCGAGCAACTGGGACCGGGGCGACACCTCGTGTAGCAGATCTTGACCACGCACTTCGTTCTGCGTGGCTCCCGAAATCCACTCCGGCAGCACGACCAAACTCAAAGTTACCCCAATGAATACACGAGGGCACACGATCGTCGACGTGCGTGCGCCATTATACCATGCACCCTAAGCCTAGAATTAGGTACGCCTAATTTTTTTTTCTACGCTGTCACTTCCGAAGCATAGCGCGGCATTTTTTGTTCATTAAAAAGAAATAGTGCTTTTCAGAATGCTTTGATGAATCTGAGATTGCGTAAGTTGTAACTAAATATGAGTCTTTTTTTTTTTTTTTCTGCGCAGTCGTTACTTTTGTCTTCGCTGTACGACGTTTCCATGTGGCAAAGAAGCACTGGCGGCCACCCAGACACACATCAGAATTTCAGTTGCGCCGTCGGCAGTCCTATTTTCGACGCTACCTACATAAAAAATTAAGGCAGCTTCGCGCTAATGGTGCCAAACCTGAAGGAAGTGCGGAGCTGGGCAGCCTTCCTACTCTTCAGTTTTCTCTGTTTCCTCCTCTCTTTCGCTCTTGTTCACTGTCCCAGTTTTCTCTGTGTATTTTTTCTCTATAATTCTATTTATTTCTATTTTTCTTCCTATTTTATTTTTCCTTTGTTACTCTCTCTTTCTATTTCTCGCTTGCTTACTCTTTCAATTTTTATACGTGCTTTGTGTTGTCGTGTTTTCCTAGCCATAGTAGTAATATCCGCACTTAATATCATCATCAATGTGCTCGAAGAACCACAGCAAAAATACCTGTCTCTGGCGCCAGCGCGCGCGCGCAGTATGCTACAGCTGGCAATGCTATACGTGGTGTTGCCTGCGTTACGCCAAGCGACGACGACCGCATACGACAGCCTGGCCACCTAAAGTGATCCGCACTCGTAAACCGCACACGGAGGTAGCGCAAAGAGGCCACCCGCAATAACCACTTGCACTGAAAACGCTTACAGAGGGCGTTTTTCGCCGTTAGCGCTAATAACTGTACCGCTAGCGAAATCGCTTGTCATATAACAGCAGCTGTGAATGCATGAGCAGCCACAGTCGGCAGCCATTCTATGCACGATGTGTCTAGTACGGGCGGACAATGGCAGTCAGGATTAAATCACACGTATGGCGTCATCATAAGAAATCACGCAGCTCATGTACTACTTTCACCATCTGTTGACGGAACGTACAGTAGTGCAGTGTCGTACGCGGTGTTACCTGACGGGGTACAATGAGCACAGAGCGCCTTTCCAGGGTGCCTGGGCTAACGTTAGCCCCGGTGTTTTGTCGTATTTTTAATATTTGTTTTCTAATTAGCCAAGCCACCAATGCACAAAAATTGTTGGCGAAAGTGCAAAGATGACTGAACATCGTAATAGGCCCAATGATCGTTCATTGCAGCAGCTTTTCCTTGCACGTAGCAAGGAACAGCTGAAACAATTTAGCTGCGACTTACTTTACAGATTAGAGCTTATAGATTAGAAAGAAAGAAAAATTGAAGTTGGTCACGCACGCACACGGGAAGCATCGCTTACGCATATTTCCGGTAGAGGAAGGGCTGCCTATGACTTTGTTTATGCAGTATACTCTGTGCACACATCAGCCCACCGTGTATACAAAACTGCACTATTAATCTATCTAGTCACTCATCAATCGAAGTGTAAGACGCTGAGTAATGGCCGCCTCAGTAGTACAGTGGCTATGGTGCTCGAGTGCTGACCCGAAGGTTGTGGGTTCGATCCCAGTCACAGCAGTCGCTCTTCGATCGAGTCAAGTTGCCACAGCGCTGTTCACTGTGCGATGACATCCACATTGAAGAACACCTGATTGGCACAGTTACTGGAGCCCTTCACAACCCCGTGCCTGATAGACGTATTGTGGCTTTGGCACGTAAAACGCCGGATCTTATTAGTAAAACATGGAGTGCTGTATTTATAGGCGCTGAATAGATGGCACGAATATGACTGCCTGGACACTGAAAATTGAGGCTTAGTGTGCAGGTGATTAGTAGGGTCATAGTGAATAACACCGCGCAAGAAACGACGGGGACAGGCATGAGTAGTGTCATCTGCTAAAGAACACCTCCCTTCCCCCCCCTCCCCCCCAACTCATAACCTGTAGAGCGCTCCTTCACTTTTTTTATTCGTGTTTATATTTCTTTCCCGGCAACATTTCACTACGTGCAACGGAGGTACTTAAAGAGATAGCTTCACGAAAAAAAGTCGCCTTATCCCTTTTAGAGAACTACGATCCCTGCAGATGCGGTCTGCCCTATCTCTTGAGCGCACTTCTTTCGCTATAAATACGTAGTGTCATTCACGCGCGATCAGCCAAAGTCAGGCCTCACATACTATAGGTGCCTTTGCCAGTTCTTTTTGTTTTGTCGAGTGCCAGTACACATTCAAAAAGACAGCAGCAGGGACTACGCATGCACGAAATCTTTGCTCAAAAGAACGGACGTCGTGAGTCCGAGTGGTGACATTGCAACAGCGCCACTGACTAAACAGGAAAGAAATAAGGCATCCCTGTGAATGGTACGGCTGAGTTTCGATAGTTCGGTAATTGTGAGCGCTTTTTTTTTCTGCGTGCCCACTTTAAAAATCTTATGACACCTAGTCGTGTCTGACAGCACGAATCGTAACAGGGGATAGTGTGAAGGGGCATATAGTGGTGTTGTCTAGTATTAAAAACAATAAAAATGACTTCCAATTTCTTTGTTCCTTAACACCAGCTTGAGGTCCGTATTAGAGTCACTGATCCAGTGAATGTACTCCAGCTGCTTGGGCCAAACCGAGTGGGCGTAATTTATTGCACAAGAGCGCTTATGAACGGAGTCAAGTACGGGGCCAACCTTGTATTCCTGTCGAAAACATTTTCGAGCGTTTCCTGTCATTTTGGAGTGCAGGCCATAAGTTTTCTTCGTTTATAAACTACGGCACAACCATGTAAAAAAAATGAGTCAAAATAATTCAACCATTTCGGCAATGTCGTTGATTTTGAATAAAAATCCATGTACCGATTCTTTTCCTTCTTCCGCAAAATTTTTAGCGTAATTTAGTGTAAAACGAGGGCTCGTTCCTTACAGCATTGTTACGCGCAATAGTTCAGGAAGTCCACGTCTATATTATATCCTAAGAACTTGCTCAAAACACAACTGCAAGCTTACTGCGCTGCATGTTTCCTTCCCATTTTTTGCTGGCTTGTAGACCGATTATCCGTGTTACTTCTTTCACATCGTCCACGCATTTCAAATAACGAAGCGAAAGCAGACTTCTCGTGTCGTGCTAATATCCTTAACCTTACTGGAGAGCCCCGAACCCCTGGCGCTTAAGAGCCTACCACGGTCCACAAAGTTGCGGGTAAGGAGGGAAAGGGAAGGAGGAATGCCTCCAGGGATGGTGTAGATGTGAGCACCGAGGGCATCGATTAATCCCCGGGCACTTGTTATAAACGACGACGGGGTTCATATCGAAGTCCTGACCTCCAAGCATTTTGAGAGTGCGCCCCTGTCCCCCTCTCCACTTGTTCCTCTCCCACTTCCCCTTAGACCTGCGGGGATGAAATCAGATTCCCATCATCGCCGCGTTCCTTTTCTTTTCTTTATTTTTTTTTTATAACAGGACACTAGCAACCTCTACGCTCGGATTTCGTTCATTACTTCCTATCTTATAGAGCAGCAAGAAAAAAAGGGAAAGCTGTATAGTAGACGCGGAGCGCACTGCGGCCCACAGAGCAAACCGGTATGTGGTAGAGCGAGCGGTCGATATCGATTCCTTTTATGACTTCCCACTGTCGTGTCTAGAAAGAGCGTGGCCTTTGCTGGGTAGTCGAATTGTCGTTTGTCATTGAAGTCAAGTGCATTTGTGGTGCACGATGTGCCCCGTGTCAGAGTTGATGGTGCGGTATACCTTGTCTTCCGAGGCAAGAAATGGTATAGTGCTGCAAATTAATAATATTAATGTAAGTTTACAAAATACACGGTCTCTTAAGCATTCGCTTATGACGACTCGAAGACAGAAGCCATCTCATTTTTATCCTCAGTTCATTGTATTGATCATCCCTCCTCCCGAAAACTTACGTGATTTTACGTGAGCAGTGGTTAAGGTGCTCGGCTGCTGACCCAAAGGTCGCGGGTTCGATCCCAGCCGCGGCGGTCGCATTTCGGTGGAGGCGAAATGGTAGAGGCCTGTGTACTGTGCGATGTCAGTGCACGTTAAAGAACACCAGATGGTCGAAATTTCCGGAGCCCTCCACAACGGCGTCTCTCATAATCATATCGTGGTTTTGGGACGTTAAACCCCAGATGTTATTATTATTTTGCACGGCCTCCGGGAGTTGCCTAGCTTTGACCAAGCGGCGATGTAATGTGACGATGGTTGATGCTTGTGTTAGATGGGGCATCTAAGGCTTTCGCCTCAAAGAATAATGGGTACGTGCGACGAAATAGGACTTCGAGTGCGATCTTATGAGTAAGATATACCTAGCGAATAAATCCAGCACTGCCCCTACTTCAGTTGGTCTACAGGGAACTTACATGTTGTTTCAGTATTCTCAGCGTAATAAACCGCGGCCGCTGGATTATGGTATAGTGGTCGTGGCTATACCTACCGGCTATGCGGTAAGCAACCCTTGAATCGACCCATCTGTCCCATAAAAAACGAAAAAAGTCACACACCACTTGGATACCCACTGTAGAAGGAAAAGTGCTGTAGAGCTAGATGACGCGTATGAACACAAATGTACAAAGAAAAAGTTCACGAACGGGGGAAACATCTTGACAGAGCCTGAGCACAGAAATCTAGATAAAACGTCGAAGTCAGCGCCTTCTTCCCTAGGGACACTGCAGTGTGTCCCAGAGATCAAGTGGGCTCTACCGCCCCTTTTGCTTGTCAAGGAACACGTCAGCTGCGGCAGACAGATGTTTATTATTTTTTTTCCTATAACCCCCGAAGTGCCACAGCATATCCATTCTCCTCAATGGTCGATACATCTAAATCTGTCCACTCAGAATTGGAGGCAATATTTCTGGGCGTGCTTTATACAGAGGTGATTCAGCGGTTACGAGCGATTCACATATAAATGATAACATGCCGATGAAAAATTACCTGCGCAGGCTGCGAGGATCTTTCCCCTCAGGACTGACTCTGGTGTTGTTTTTATCGGTAACACAAAAAGGAACAAGCTGAGCCAGCACTCGCGTTTGTTCGAGAGACGAAAGCGCAAGAGCAGAGTTGTAGGCTTCCCTGCCTGGCTTTATGCGGCGGGCCCTCAACTGCCATTAGGCAGGTGGTGCAACTTTGTCCATTGCGCTGCAATCCCGGCGTCTTCAGAGGCATGCCATTTTTCTAGGGCTTTAGCACCGCAGATCACAGGTAGTATAAGCACATCGTTTATGTTTATCCGTAAGATGTGGCCGGTTCAAAGCCCAGGCGCGCGGTATAGAAGCTGAACATGTTTGCGTTGCCTTAACCAAACGTTGATCTATGTGGCTATCATGATGATATTGAGCGCGAACATTAGAGAACAGACAAGCGAGAGGACGTAGACGTCTACGCCTTTTCGTTTGTCTGTTGTCTAGTGTTTGGGCTCAATACCATTATGAATGACATGTTCCAACTGGCCCAACAAGCAACGTTGTTGATCTATGTCGTGCGTGTAAAGCATATTGTTGCACAAAGAAAACAGGCACACGAGTGCAGACTGGCTGTATTTAGAGTTAATAGATCTTTTGCCCCAGCGGCGATAACAGACGTCGTCTTCCTCGAGTCTGAGCGATCTTCCTCTTTGTCTTTACGGCAACATCACCCCCCCCGGCGGGTTTAGCTCCGTCCCGGTGCAAGTCACGGCGCATCAGTTAATGTTGGCACATAGGGCTTGAGTCGGGCGACGTGAACAACGTCGCTTCTGATGTGAGGTAGCAAAGACACGTCGGCTGGTGCGATCTCGTACGTCACGTCAGACGGTTGGCGCAATATCTTGTACGGACCAAAGTAACGAGACAGGAGTTTTTCCGCCAATCCGACACGACGCGAGGGCGTCCAGAGGAGAACAAGAGAACCAGGAGAAAATTGTGTTTCTCGGTGTTGATGATCGTAGCGTCGTTTTTGAGAAGCTTGCGACGATGTGAGGCGATGACGAGCGACCTCTCGGGCATGGGCGGCCAAGATGATTGCATCGCGGGCGTAATCAGTCGTTGAGAATTGTACGCCAGAGGGTAGCAACGTGTCGAAGGGCAAGACAGGGTCGCGGCCATACAAAAGGTAGAATGGCGAAAACCCGGCGGTGTCGTGACGGGACGAATTATAAGCAAAAGTAATGTACGGTAAAGCGGCGTCCCAGTCACTGTGATCGTCGGAAACGTACATTGCAAGCATGTCAGTTAGAGTGCGGTTCAGGCGCTCGGTGAGCCCATTCGTTTGAGGGTGGTACGCGGTAGCGATCTTGTGTTCAGTAGAACAGGAACGGAGCAGGTCATCGACGACCTTTGACAAAAAGTAACGGCCACGATCCGTTAATAACTGTCGAGGGGCGCCGTGGTGCAGGATGACGTCGTGGAGTAAGAAGTCGGCAACATCTGTAGCGCAGCTGGTCGGTATGGCTCGTGGAATGGCATATCTTGTTGCATAATCTGTTGCGACGGCAATCCACTTGTTCCCTTTGGTAGAAATAGGGAACGGGCCGAGTAGATCGAGGCCCACACGGAAGAATGGCTCTGTAGGAACTTCAATTGGCTGAAGCAAACCAGCAGGAGGCAAGGCAGGCGTCTTCCGTCGCTGACACAGGTCACAAGAAGCGACATAGCGACGGACAGAGCAATAGAGACCGGGCCAGAAGAAGCGGCGCCTTACGCGGTCGTAAGTCCGAGTGACGCCCATGTGTCCAGCAGTAGGTGCGTCGTGAAGTTCTTGGAGCACGGCGATGCGTAGATGCTTAGGAACGACTAGTAACTGCTCAGGACCATAGGACTGAACGTTGCGGCGATATAAAATGCCATCATGCAATGTGAACATCCGGAGAGAAGGGTCGGTGGGCGCGTAGCTTAGGCGGTCCATAAGGTTTCGAAGAACAGGGCCTTGTCGTTGCTCGTCGCCTATGTGGAGAAAGCCGGATATGGACAGAGTACAGATGTCCATGTCAGCATCGGTGTCGTCCGGTTGATCCACGGGATTGCGAGATAGGATGTCAGCGTCGTTGTGCATGCGTCCAGATTTATGCACTATCGAGAAGTCATATTCTTGTAGCCGCAATGCCCAACGTGCAAGTCGTCCAGTTGGGTCCTTTAAAGAGGAGAGCCAACAGAGTGCATGGTGATCAGTTACGACGCGGAAGGGACGACCAAACAAGTACGGTCGAAATTTCGCGGCGACCGAAGTGGCATTTAGATGAATTCAGCTGAAGGCCAGCAGAGCGAAACACAGAAAGGATAGTTCTGAGGGTGATGTTGCGGTAAAGACAAAGAGGAAGATCGCCGGCACGGACGTTGATGGTTGGTTTGCCATCGTCGCTGACTCGGACGTTGACGGTTGGTTTGCCATCGTAGCGGCAGGCAGATGACGTCCGCTGCGAAGTTCCGTACTGGTACCCCGCACTTCCACCAAATGTTGCACGAAGAAAACAGGCACACGAGTGCAGACTGGCTGTATTTTGAGTTAATAGATCTTTTGCCCCAGCGGCGGTAACAGACATCGTCTTCCTCGAGTCTGAGCGATCTTCCTCTTTGTCTTTACCGCAACAATATGCTAAGACTATTTTACGGATGGGTTTCGGGGCCGCCATATTGGGCTGTTAACCTCGCCGTTTTTGTCTTGAACAACTAAACGAACTGTGCCACGCTAGACGTATACGCATGAAGATAGTTGGGTGGGTGCATTCAGAATTCCCTGACCCCCTCCCGCATTCCAAGCTCACTACGCCGCAGTCGTCTGCTCTCCGGATGTTGCAGGCAGGTTTGTTCCCGTCTCGTAGCACGTTCAGTCACTTTGCTGAAGGCATAAACCCAGGATGCCCTAGCTGTGGGGCGGATAATTGCACACTCGCTCACATGCTCTGACAGTGCCCGGCAGTTTACGTAGCGCAAAGTTCACCACGTAACAGGACTGGGAGAGGGCCCTTAGAAGCTCCGAGCTCTCAGTCCAGCTCTCGGCAGTCCAGGAGGCCTGCGAACGGGCGGAGGGCCATGGTCTTCCAGTACCGGCGTGGGCGCGGCCAGCAACTGCGGCGGACCCCCCCTTCGGGGTGTGTCTCATCGGGGTTCTCCAGGACCAAATAAAGTTTATGTCACCTTCATCAGTTTACTTCACGAGATACAAAACTAACAAAACATTCATTTAACAGCCCAAGGTGGTGGCGCCCATATGTTGAACGTAAAATATTCTATAAGAACAGCTCCCAATATTAGACAATAACGTACCGCGAAGTATGGAAAAAATTTACACCATCTTCCCAAAGGGAACCCTGATGGGATGCGAAGCAGCAGCGTTGCGCACGGGTGGCGTCACGGGTTGAACGGCGCGAACGCGGGTGCTGCGGTGAGCGCTGGAAGATTCGTTTGAAGCGATGGCTGGCGTAGGTCTTGTCGTTGCACGTCAGGCGGCAGCTGCGGGCGCTGCGGCGAGCGCGCGGCAGGCGAGGGAGAGAGTGACGTCAGCGCGAACTGCGATGAGAGCGTGACGTCAACGCGCAGCTGCGGCGTGACCTACTTGGCACCGCACCAACACCTGCGGCGAGGGGAGCGCGTTGCGGCGCGTTCGTACGGACGCACGGAGGGACAGCGTTACACAGGCTAGTCAAAGAGCTGCTTCGCATCTAAAAAATTCACGCGAATGTAATGCTGGACTTAGGTGCCTGGTAGTGGCACTACGATTTTTAGTAATTACCCTGTCAATTATTTGGCCCCTATTTTTAAAAAACACTTACTCCCCAATATATGTATCCAATACATCTTTCAACTTCAACTAGAACCATCGATTTGGTGCCAGTTCATTAGTTGGAACTTTTTTCCTGCATATTCGCAAAACCGGCACACAGTGCTCGACCGATAGTGGTTGGAAATGAAACAAGAGTGTCCCGCGTTGCTCATGCGGCTAAAAACTGATAGTGCCGTAACGCATTAACCTTTTTATTCCATTTCACGCGTTACGCATTCAGCTTTTTATTCCCCCCAATCACGAAACAAAGCTCTGGTATGTTCTCCTTTTACATTTGTTTTTTGCTGCCCGCGTGACGCATTCTTATGTGTTCCGATATGCTCACATTCCGCAAGCATGGGCGTTGAGCCCATTCTATCTTCAAACCGTCTATAGTCGGGTACAACTTTAGAGGGCGCCGCTATTTCTACGCCAGAGGAGGATGCACCAGCGCCTTCACCAATGAGCGCTCGCTCAGTACTGACGTAATAAGCCGGGAGGTCGGTGGCTTCGCCGTCGTAGAACATTACCGTGAACAGGGGTGTGAGTGCACATTTCGCTGCAGGGGGCAATCAGCTGCCGCGGATTCGGTCACCTGGATGCACGTGGCCTGATATAACTGGGCCAGTTTGTATGACGTCACGGCGGCACTGAAGAGCGAAATAGGACGACGCCACTGGATTGGACACTCAATAGAGCGATCGCTCGTCCCATCGCATGCTTATGGCTTCTGCTGATGGGTTTTATTTAGCGTCGCCACCTTATTTTTCGCTGGAGTACCACCATGACGTCTTAAATCAGTGGCACAATGCCCAATTAGACCATGCGACAACTCTCTGTGGCAGCACAGCCAAAGCTACGTGGGCAGAGCTTCTGCACATGTGTTACTACGCCAAGTAGTCCGTTTGCGGGCGATTTCGATTTCGCAAGCGCATCCAACATGTACGGTATCGCACGGACATCCAAGGTTTATGACGTTATTTTTGAAATAGTGTTTTCAAAGATAGGTTATATATAGCTTTAATCGAAAGCCATGGCATGCCTTGAGATACTTTTGGATGCAGCAGTCATGCAAAAATACATGATATGTTTGTTGTACCCTTCTGCGAATTGCATTAAAACGCTTATCTGCCAGCAAGCCCGCGTGCAAAGCGAGCACCATACAGTAAAGCTTCCATTTGGATTTTTTTTTGCGAAGCAATAAAATATTCTTTATTGAAAAGGAAGACAGGAAGCAGCTTTAGTGAAGCGGTCAGATTTATTTTTTTTTTAAAGGGGCATGACCTAGCAGGAACTGTGCGATAGGAAATACAACGCAATGGTATAGCAATTGCAAGAAACCATGTCCTAATTTTCGGTGAATAGAGGGTCGGTATCATCGTTTTCTTTCTTTCGGAGACGCAAGAGCTTTCTGGAGACGCTCACGCTATTTTGTTTGTGTACGCGAAGGCATCGACGGGTCGCAAATATCTTGGCCACGAGCGGTCACAGGCGGGCGTCTCACGTTTGTAAAGCCAAACGGGTGAAACGCACTCCTTACTGGGTGAAAAAACGCTGTTATTGCGCAGTCAGCCGCATGAGAGACATGAACGCGCCTGTTGCCCAAGCGAAGCTTTGCACTGGTGATTTTATTCTCGATAATCGCTGACATCGCAAAGCGCCATGAACCGCATCCGCGGGTACGCTGTTACAGTACGCGATCTTTAGCGCTATTGTATCAGCAATATTAGGTAACCGAAATACCCACTACGTATGGGACGCAATTTATGAAAAGGGTCATTGTTCTTACGCACAGTTTCCAATCGCAATATCGCTTTCAAGCAGCTAGTCTTCCTGAAGACTGGCAGGTCGCCGGTGTCACTTTCAAGGTGGCTGTAGCGATGAGAGACAAACTTCCGCTGATGGTATCAGCTAAGCACACCTCCTTTCTTGGCTATTGGATATGCGGGGAACAAAATACTTGACGCACCACTGTCTTTGTTTCTTTCTGCTCGATGAATACAAATCACCCACCAAACGCGCACTCATGCTCGCTCACACGCTTCGACGTGAACTTGCTGCAACCGAGCGACGCCATCGTTGTTTACCGGGGCAGAAAAAAGGTGAAATGACACCAGAAAACCACAACACTACAAACCGCAAAAAACGAAATTCCCGCATGGATATAGCTTTCTTGTTAACAACGGTAACGACCTTGAACATCATAACATTATATTTTGTTTTTATGCTATCCATTATGCTACGCAGTATATAAAAGTTAGCGTTCGCGGACGACATGCAGAAGCGTAGTAAAAAAATCCACGCATATCTACGAAGTGAATGATGATGAGTGAGCGAAGCACGGGGATCGTTCGGTAACCGTGAATCGATTCACATACACACATGTTTCCACCATAGCAAGGGTTTTCTAACCACCATGCAGCGTCATCGTCATCAGCGTCATCGTCATCGTTATGACGTATAGTGGGTACATTCCATGTGCTGTGCCGTGATGGCAGAAAGAGATGCGTGGTCTGGAACGCGCTTATTAGGGGCGAAGCTCCTTAGGGCATAGGCTAGTCCGGCGTCGTCCTGCGTCGTTGTCGTCGTGGCCACCCCTGTGCGATGACGATGACGCTTCCATCACAGCACAGCACATGGAATGTACCCACTATGCGTCATAACGATGACGCTGATGACGATGACGATCGCGATGCCATACAACACATGGCATCGCGATATGGTCTCACATGCATATCGTTTGACCACATGCAACCAACCACCATTCCAGGAACCTGCATCGATCTCGTCTTTGCAAACTCTCGACTACGACCCATCCAGGAACCGCTCTCCCTCCATTTCACCGACCATAAAGCCGTTATAATGAAGGGGGGAACGGAAGCCACGGTTTATGTAAACGGTAACCACGACCAACGAAGAAACGAAAACAAAACGAAAAATCACGGCTCATGAACAAAAAAGAAATCACAGCATATCCACGGAGTGAATGATGATGAGTGGGTGAAGCTCCGGAGGTTCATCGGTAATATTTAGATATAGTAGGGCTACTCAATAGATGTACTTCTTTAACTAGTTTGGACATGCTGTAAATCCTTGAAGGATTCAGGAATATCATCTCGTGAGCAGTATAGCATATTACAGACAAAATAGCAACGAAAACCAAGCAGAACAAGAATACATATATATATATATATATATATATATATATATATATATATATATATATATATATATATATATATCGAGAGAGAGAGAGAGATTTTAATAAGAAATGGTATCATGACATTTCTTATCTCCAGTTAAATAGCAAACGAAACACATGGAACAAGTCACACCGCTGGCAGGCTGCGGAGACACAAGAATTGGGTAAACAAGACGAAATATTACACTAGTATTTAGAACTTAGAAACAACGAGAAACAGGTAATTAATTTATAATGCACGCAATGACCAAGACTTATTCTTGTCAAATCAGTCAACCTTTTATTAGCAAACGTTTCAAGTATTTTTTCGCAATAATAGAAGGATATTACTTCCGATTTATTACATTCGAGAAAGGTTGACACCCATGACACTCCCACCTGTGTTGCAAGTCGAATTATTTTCATCCATTCCCTTCCCTACACTTACTATCACGCAGTTCTACCTCTGCTTAACAACCCTACCGAAGCACCATACGCAAATATAACTGATGAAAGGTCATTTGTGGTCATCAAACAAAAAAAATAGTAATAATAGAAGTGGAAACCTCAACCGCGCAACAGTGGCCGCGAAGTCTCCAGCATGCCGTACGCTGCACAGAACTACCATAAGGCCACGCATCACGCTATTCCAGAGTTTTGAGAGAGGCCCTTCACGCGCTCAGCGCTAACTGGCTTGTATGGGACAGCGTGTGCGTGTGTCGGGCGGTGAGCGGTACGTGACAAGCGAGACAAGGAAACGGTCGAAGCCCGTGTCCGACTCTTGCATGGGGACAGCGAGGGGACGAGGCTCAATTGTTCGTGGCTTCGTTGTTTGCTTGCTCAAGGCAAAGGCAGCAAGAGTCGCGTCCCTAGAAAAGGCGTGTGCCCTTTTTTTTATCCCGCGTTTTATTTCTTACAATGCCAGAGGCACTATTTTTGTAGCCGGTCGCTGAATACGAAGGCGCGATGTTTTCAGTTAATCTCCATGGTTAACCGAGGATATCGTAAAATAGTTTTTTTCTGTAGGGGAAAAACACATTACAAAAGAAGTATATGCCTGCATAATGGAAGCGCCTCCCCCGCGGCGTCAGGTGATTCTTTCAAGGCCTGTTTAATATTTCTTTTAACTACTATCGTTCACAAAAAAAAAAAAAAACTTATCGCAGCCAGAATGAAAGCAGAGCGCCATCCGGTCAACTGGCGATGCGCAGAATGGAGTGGCAACATGGAATATAGTATTCATGTTCTTCTTGTCCTATGTCCTTATTGCGTGTACATCATAGGTTATGAAGGCAACGTATGGTTCTCGCCTAAGCCTTCTTGCTCGCATATTTAAACGTCATGACATCTGGTGAAAACGCCAACAAACTTCTTGCTGCCCATCCACTCAGCAAGTAAATTTAAAAAAAAACACACACAGCTAAATCAAGCATGAAGTTCTGGCTGTTTAATCCTTCTTTATAATTACTTCCACGTGTCGATCTGAAGGATGCTTTACAAATGATCGCTGATGTAAGCACTGTTGGAAGCTTGGCTGGTGGATGGTGTTTGAACTCTGAGGTGAGCGTGAAAGGCCTGTCCTCATGGGATCTTACAGAACTAAAAAAAGAACGTGTAAACCGTACCAATATGTTACATTTTACAGTGAACAACGTTTTCTTACTGGAGAGAAAAACCGTTCACAACTTTTTGTTGAAAATATTACCTCAAAAATATTTTGTAAATAAATTGCAGTTTGCTGAACTGCTCGAACTTAACCATGTTCTACGATGAATAACATTGATATAATCTGAATGAAAACGGCTCTAATCAGCCCCAAAACTACAGTCTTGGGGCCGATGTGGACGCCTCTGTTTCCAGCACAGACTTGCGCAGTCTGGTGAAGCCAGTAACATCGCTATAATACGTATGTCTCGCATGGGCACATCTCGCTGCGTAAAACTAACATTCAAGGGTGAATCTCTGCCCTCGCATATCGAGGTAGGCCGCTTTCGGCATCCTGTACGGCGGTTCATTCCAAGGCCGCTCCAATGCCATGAATGTAGGAGGTTCCGGACACGTGAGCGCCGTGTGTCAGAGCACGATAATTTGCTCGCCCTGCGCCGAACCACACGCTGCACTCCTGTGCTGCCATGGTATTCAAGTGCCGCAATTGCCTCGGGTCCCACGACGTTTCGTCAAATGACTAACCCAAGATACAGAAGGAAAAGGAGATTCTAAGGCAGATGGTTTGAGACCATTCGTCTCGTCAGCAAGCTGTTGCTGTCCTCAGAATGCGACGCTCCCGACGCCGTAGCGGTTCAAGGAACTCTGAAGAGCAGTTCACAGGTGACAGCTCCTCCTGTGCTTTTTGCAACAGGCACGTCTCAGTCGATTCTTCAGGACTCGGCCACACCAGAACACATGGACACTGAAACATGGCTGGCATTACCAAAGCTACAGGCCAGAGCCGAAGACAGAACCACAGTCACAGCCACAGCCAGAGCACAATTCACAGCGACTAAAATGGTCGCAGCCGTCATTGACCGAGTCACCGACAGCGCTGGTTCCCGACGACTTGCCTGAGAAAGACCAGGACATTCCAGCGATGCTTCGATGTCTTCTAGAAACCATACTTATGATTTTGTACAAGCTAAATACAACAATAACCCGAACTACCCTGCAACTGCTGGAGGTTCTTAATCCAGTGTTTTCAGCGCTTGAGTTATCACCACGGCTCGCCCACGGCCTTCTCAAAGGCCGCGACTTCCCAATTCAATGTCAGAGCGCAGCAGTCATGTAGGTCAGAGAAGCCCCGGCCTCAGTGAATGATTGTACTCCTTTGTACGTGCAGTGCTCTCGTCTTTCTCTTTCTCTTTATAATCCCCATTCCCATATCCCCAGTGCAGGGTAGCAAACAGGACGCTCGTCAGGTTAACCTCCCTGCCTTTGCTTTTCTTTCTTACTCTCTCTATCTTTATATTTAACTCTAGACTATAGACTTATATATAAGTAGATGGGAACACATCGTTTAGGCGAACTTAGCCCGTCAAGTGATTACCTAACGCCCATTAAGAAGCAATGCATGCGAAGGCTTTTTATTTTCTCTACGAGCCGCGGAACCCTTGTGGGAACGCAGGTGAAACGCAAAAAAAAAAAAAAAAAAAAAAAAAAAAAAAAAAAAAAAAAAATGTTCCAAAAGCCGGGTGAGTTCACGATTAAAAATATGTACTCCGACTTAACATAACAAAATGTAACAAAATTTACATAGGCGTTTCGCCACCTATGCGGGTGGCATCCTCAATATGCACTGGCACCAAATCAGCGGAGGTCGCCCAGTCCACTGCTAGTCTCGTATGTCTGTGTACACATCCGATAGGGGGGGCCGCGGTTGTTACACGCCCACTTGTCGCGACGGATGAACGACTCGAGCAGCTTCCCCCCCCCCCCCCCTTTGTTCCCGAGCCAGCGTCGTCGCATTACTGAAGTCGAAGGCAATCAATGGTAAAGCGCTGCCTACCACTTTCTACTTTGATCACTGCGTGGCTAATGACTTATTGTGCCTCTAACAAGTTTACGTGTTCTCAGTCACGACATATTGCAACCCACAACAGCGCTACACAGGCAGTGGAAATTGTTGGAAGTACCCCCACTACGAATCTTTAAGGAGTTATCGTTCGCTCTTTTGAAGTTCAGCACTTATGGTGCATTGCAAGACAAAGAAAGAAATGGCGTGGTTAGTTGCGGCTTGCACGGTCGGAGAGTGCGTGCCACGATGACAAACACCATCACGTTTGAAAACGCGCTAAAAAAAATAAAAAAAACGTGTGTATCGGCACGTCTAGTACTTTGCCGAGTGTGTAACGCCTCTCCTCCCATCCCCACCCCTCCTTTTACTATTCCTAGTAAAATGGTCGGAAACAAGGAAGCAACGAAAGACTTCCTTAATACACATACGCAAAAGAGGCTAAACATTCAAAGGTAACGCAAGAAAGTTGGCATGACCAAGGGGCACCCTAAAGGACGTTCCTGCGGTGTCCCCTTCGTGCTATAGACGTCGAAACAAGGAAGGGTGGGGTTGTTAGGGGGGTTGTAGTGAGCGTTCACGGTTAGATGTGGGCCAGAACATGGACAAGGGCAGCTGGCCGCCTGTGGAGACAGCCAAACTCCCTCCCCTCTTCACCCCCCCCGCCGCGGAGTAATAATTGGAAGGCAGGAGAGGAACACGCGTCCCACCCCACCCATTTTTGAAGCTGTGCGCATGCACGGCCGTTCTGTCGTCCCCAAGTTAGATTAAGCCCCATCCCGTCGCTGTGAGGCTAATGCCGATAGTGTGGTGCCGTCTACCGCCGACCGCAATCATGAGCGCACCCTAGTCACGAAGCAAAAAGCGGCACCGTTCTTTCTTGCGCTGTGCGGCTGCTCGGCAAGTGGTTCCATAATTGGATTGGGTTGGAAGCGAAGCCCTCAGCGACAAAAAAGAAATATCCCATTCCTCCTCGCTTGCGCAGGCAGGCCGTCGCGGTGCTAGGAAAACGGAGGGAAACGCGCGATGAATGTTAACATAAAGGCATTTGGAGAAGAATTCCTGTATAAAATGTACGACACTTGCATTTCACTATATTTCGTCAGCTATGGTTACCGCATAAGTCATGCGACACTACAAATGTTTCGCTTATGTGTTTGTATTGAGTAGTGGTACACAATGATAGAGCACCACACCAATCCAAATGCACAATACTGGTACCTTGGTTGACACGACGGAATCGGCGATTACTGTAAACGTTGTTCGAACACGGTCAGATTTCTTATCTGCGTGGAACAGAATGGTCACGCATTACGACGTGGAATACGTCGACCTCAATGTCTTAGTAAAATGGAGAGCGAGATGCAATGAAGGGAGCCAAGTCAACTAGAGTACGTCCAATTCGCTAGCCTACACGTGATGGCGAGGGGGGTGTTAATGAGAGGTAACAGAGAGAAGATGCATTAGTTCTGGCGGTAGCAAATGCGAATTAAAAGCACTTTCAAGAGCGTGCACTATACACGACAAAAACGCGCTTTTAACTGAAGAACGCGATGCTGCTAGTGAGTCACAATTCTTCATGCTTACATAAGGGTATAGAAAAAAAGCGAGATAAATTTCAGCCCTTTTCTTGCAGGCCCACGTGTAGCTAGTTTAACATGCCATTCGACTTCTCCACCATTTCCTATTTGGTGACTCATGTGCTGCTGTCCATAATGATACAGCAGCGATAATGGAGCTAAAACGCACTTGCGTCTGATTCATTGATCGATTTTAGCATACCCTGAGGGCCAATACGGAATTATAGAGGGTAAGTGAATACAAACAAAACGGGTATATTCAACAAGCTGGAGTTAATAAAGCAAAGCAATGTGCATACAAAAAAAAAGGAAATGGCACCTATATATACCATGTTAACTAGCTATCGCGTTTCTTGATGCGGGTCACACAATATGAACAAAAAGGTTCCTACGGTTACGCCGTGCTAGCTATGAAGTTCTTGAATAACTGGT
The DNA here is from genome assembly GCA_030522465.1 of Rhipicephalus appendiculatus. NCBI lineage: Eukaryota > Metazoa > Arthropoda > Arachnida > Ixodida > Ixodidae > Rhipicephalus > Rhipicephalus appendiculatus. The sequence continues at coordinate 32,613 of JALIZH010032112.1, forward strand.
GATCAGCAGTGGCGACCGTTGGGGCAGTAAGGTTGCCCTATGCAGTATGCTTATGTTTGGTTAAGGACGTGATACGTGGCTGTCAGAAAGGTTTTACATAGTGAAGTGCATCCTGTCATCTGCTTCTTATTTTTGTTCCCGTGCCCGTTCCCACAAGTATTTGTTGTTGGACACTCCAACAAAAATGATAAGTTGCTGCGTTGTTGACCTAATTGGAGGGACGTTTGCCCGGTAACAAGGCGATTTGCTCATGCCACGGTGACCATGAATAGTCCAAATGGCGCACTCGTGCCATATCGACATGTCGCTAGATTATCCTTTGCAGCATTCAAAAAAAAAAAATTACAGCTATCACCTAAGAAGGTAGTTGTCATACGCGTTTCAGTAATTTTGATGCTTCACTTGTAGGCGAGTGTACCATGACGCCATGAATTTAATAGAACATATATATCTTACTTACAACCAGCCGCGGTGGTCTAGTGGTTATGGTGTTCGACTGCTGATCCCGCAGGTACCGGGATCGAATCCCGGTATTTTCGGCTGTATGCAATGCTGAACTATGGACGTCTGCCCTAAAGCTCGGTCACCGAAATCGAAAATGTGCTCGTAGTACCCGAGAATACGCTGGAGGGCTTCAACGTGCTCAGCCAGAAGATCAGCTGCGATCATGTTTAAAATTTGACGGCTGCCCGAATTTGTTGTCGGTGGTGTGCCCTGCGTAGGATCAAGGGCATCTAAGGCGAAAGCTTCCACCTGCGAATCTAGCAGTGGACAAAGGTGGCCTACGGAAAGGCCTTGTAGGAGCATTTGATCTGTGAAGCCGAATTTCCCAGTGGTAGGCAGGTTCTGTTAGCGGTGATGCTGAGAACACTATAGGGAACCGCAACACTATGCATAAGGAGTACGTCGGTGAGAGGCGTAGTGTAATAGTCACCATCTGACACATCTGGTGAGCATAAGAGCTTGACATGTGTCACAGTTTTGGAGGGCAGGTGAACAAAGTCGCTGCATTGTAATCGTCACGCAGGTTGCTACGGCGGGTCACTGAGTTGCGGCAGTTGAAGGTGGGGCACACTGGCGGAGCAATCAATAAGAGCAGTATTGGCGGAAAGAAAAATTAGTCCAAGTATGAGTATGCGTTATCAGTCGCGTAATCGGTCACGTAACTGTGAAACGCCAACGTATTTACCGTAAGAACTATAGTTTGCCATTTCCACGCGTTTTCCAGAAAGCGTCTGTTAATATCTGACTCGCGCCTGCTATACCAATCGGGGGGGGCACTGTGAAATATAACAAGGCAAACGCACGCGCCTTGTACGCTCCGTTCTCCATGGTATGTACATATATAAGAAAAATGTGAGCTCGCCAGGTGCGTGTTTTTCAATATATCCATCCACCAACACATACAGGGCTTCTTCACGCTCTTTACGTTGCTCTACAGAAGCTACATTGTGGCGGCTGCACTGCGTGCCACTTACAGTTGTGCATAAGACACGACTTGAGCGGGTGGCAGTGAACAGCAAGGACACATATTTCAGGCGCCTCAGCGTGTGATTTTAACAGCGAAACTGTTGCTGCTCGCCGTAGACTGTGCAGTGTCACCAGAAAACTCCTCAAAGGGGCATGCGCTGCAGGAAAAGGGCAAGCTCCACTGCAGTGTAAAGCAGGTGCGAGTGTCAAAAGAAAATGAACACGCGAACAAGAGAGACAGGAAGAAATCTACATAAAGAAACAGGAAGTAAATGGAGAAAAGAAACACAAAAATAAAGATAAATAGACGGGATAAAGACATAAAAAGCTAGATCAGGATGCAGCCCGCCAGTCTAAACGAAAAAGAAAGAAAGAAAGAAAGAAAGAAAGAAAGAAAGAAAGAAAGAAAGAAAGAAAGAAAGAAAGAAAGAAAGAAAGAAAGAAAGAAAGAAAGAAAGAAAGAAAGAAAGAAAGAAGTACGCTTTACACATACCACAAAGCCTTGCTGAGACTGCAGCCTGTAGCATTAGCGGCGGCTTCGTAAATGCGCCATACAGCGTCTTTCCTTATCTGTCTTCACACATGATGGGTACCTTAGTCATACGAATACGCGTGAACAATGTAAATAAACAGTGTGCCTCTCTTCGTCGATTTTTTTTTCTCCACGCTTGCTTTCATAGCGCCTTGCTGGTAGTGTAGAGGTATGTAGTGAGCCTCAGAGAGCAGTGCGCACAGGCAAAAGGTTCGCATCGTGACGTGAATTTCAAATTTCATGTTCAAGCCGACAGACTAACAGATAGACGCTGCATTCGGTCGGCCAATACGGGGCGCGCAAGCAGTAGGACAACAATGCGCGCTCCGCGCTTCTGTAAGCGCGTTATCTTTGCATCCAGAGCTAAATAAATGGGTTGCGCATGCTAAACGTAAATGCGCTGTTTCAGAAATATCGCGGAGTGTGCGCTCCAATGAAACCGTGCGTAAAGCCGCACCCGAAGCGTGAATTGAAACTTCGTCCTAGACGCGCGTCGATAATCGCCGAGAGCACGAGGGAGGAAAGCGGTGGTGCTGGCCTGTATACGTAATTCTTCATATGCACGCGGTTGCGAGCAGAGCGTGTTTATTCAGGCTGCCTTTTTCAACTGTGTTTGCCCCAAACCTCGTTACGGTCTTGAAATTCTTTCGAAGAACTCAATCGAGTAATGGCGCTACAGGAGTACAGAGCGACGCATGTTGACAGAATTTATCTGCTGCCATTTTGCATTGCTTGGTGCACTATAGGGCTGCGGTTCTCTCAATAGGTAAAACACGCTTGCACGTTGCACAGGTGATGCCATAGAGTTCCCTGGGAGTTCTGGTGCTGTGAACGTTCAGCCATCGTGGGATTGTTGGGCAGTGCATGATTTTGCTTAGTCTTCGTGCTTACGGCTTCGAACGGTCTTGTGGCTTCGTTTATTCCTGTGTTTTTGCTTTTGTCTCGGATAAAAGAACGGTTCGTTATGATCCTCGTGAGCTGATTTGTACTGGACAAGGCAGCGAAAGGGGTCAAGGCGGCGAAGAGGGACTGCTGAACTTTTTCTGAACTTCGGCTTGCGACAAAGCGGCTGTAGGCCTTACGGAGCCGAAGGCACGAAGCTTAAGCAAAGCCATGGACTACCCATAATTGTCATGCTGGCTGAAGCATCGTTCCTCGCAGCTCTCATAGACACTAGCACCAGATTTCCTTGTAATGCAATATTATGAAACTCTATGGGCGAGACCATGGCCTCCGCGATTGCGCTTTGCCGGAGCTAATCTTGGAGGCCACGATGAGACCACATATGCTTCATGGTGTTGCGCAGTCTCTTTGATGTATGTGTCCATTCCTTCTGAGGCAGGTATGTACGCAACTTTCAACGCGAATCACTGGCGTGACTCCGAAGCAAGCTGTTACATACAATTTATTTAGCTGTTTCTTGAAATACTGGATATCAACAAGACGCAAGAAGGAGTGGCTTCCAAACATGTATGACGAAGGCAAAAAATTGAACTCTGTTGCATACATGCAGAAAAATGGAGCTTGGAATTACGTGCCTCTATTGATTGATCTTACGTAACTTTATGGACGCAAGTTCTTAACACATTGTTACTCGATCATAGTGGCTATGATGACGTCAAGGCGGCATAATCCCGTTTCGTTCAACCTGCCTACATGAGAACGACGCCCCCGGAACGTTTTTAGGTTCTCTGTGCATGATCACGTAAAGATCTCACATGCGAACTACTGATAACCTTAATGTGGAATTGAATAACTTTCATTAATTCTACCGGACAGTGAATTCGCCCTTACTTTTACTGAACATGTGTTCCGATATTATATGTATTCTATACAGCTCCTGACTTGAACCAATACCTAGTTTTTATGTAACTTTTCATTTTTCATTGGAGTTTCATATTATTCGACGACCCAATGGACGACCTGTGGCTGGCCTGGGGCGAATTCTGGTACGCTCCTTGCCAAACAATATGTCGCTAGATGCTAGCGCCATAGCGATGTATTTGGCGAATATCACAGCGGAGATTACGCCACACTTGCTATCCTACGCCAATCAGCAACGTTGTTTTCTAGAAGGACTGAAAGATGGGCCAGTTGGTAACCGTACTTGAACATAATTTAACTCAGCGCACGAAGACGCGGACACAAGAGAAGGGAACAGACACAGCGCTGACTAGCAACTGAATGTTTATTTGGAAAACAAGAACGAAAGAAAAGAACACTTCAACCCTCCCACCCATGTTACCACACTAAAACAGGAAAACGGCAGGTCTCGTAAAAGGTTTCGTAAAATGGAACGCCGAAATTACCCCATCTAAGTGTTTTTCGCTGCGTTTTGCAGTAATGAAATATATACGGAGTGCCTTCGTGATCGCCTTGGCAAGGATAAAAATTCCATTAGACGGGTGCTTGAGTGTTTGGAGATTGGCAGTGACGATCATGCATCTTCGCAACTGAATAGCTTTAGTGTTATCTTCGAGTATATATATGGAAGGAAATGACACCTCTACTAGTGCCATGAAACTCTCGATTGACGGAGCACTGCAGCTTCCGGTCACATTGCAATAAAAAAAAACGTGCCATTGATATAGGAACGCGCACAAACTCGCGACTCATTTACGATAAGCCCAGTAACGCCGAAGGCCCCGCTCGAGAATGTAAAGGTTTTATCGATGTTGTCGACGCCCGCCATCAGTCAAACACCCAAAACATCGCGGCGTTGAAAGTAAATAAAGAAATTACGCCTGTAACTTCTAAGACGCCGATGTTTCGCTTTCGAAACTTCCGCTATCGATCTAACGCCATCGACTTTGCGAAAGAGAAGAGAACGTGAATGCAGATCGGATAAACAAATCAAAGGGTAAAAGGAACCACGTGTCAAAAGGTGAAGAAGAGAACTCTTAAAAGTCCTTGCTGATCGCTGTGCCCTGAATTTTCATGCATCGATTTCCTATTAAGCCCGTGCGAAGCGCAAGCTGCCAAATTCGCAATAAAACATAAGTGCGACGCGAAGCTGTTTGGAGACATTGTTCTCATTTTTTTTCTCTAGTGGCTTGTCGATACATTGTAAAACTCACTGGCACGGGCGTTCTGTTGAACAGATGACGAGGCAATGTTTGTCTAAAATCGTTGCCTGTAACGGATATTTCATTTGAAAGAATGCGTTTCGTTAAGAGCGACAAAAATATTTCCTTGCTTCCCAGCTGCACCGACGCGGCTGCAAAGGCTTCCTATTTTCTCTGTAGAAATGCCGCAAACAACATCACGAACAAGAAAGATACCATTTACATTACGGTACGACCTGTCAATATAAAACTGAGTCTCTTTGTTAGGAGAACAGAATAACATTTATTTAATAGTTATTTTTCAAAATGTGTATAGATATGTCGAACGTCATCAGAGCCGTGCTTACCAATATAGTGATAACTTTTCTCGGTGTGACAAAAAAAAACGGTTTAAGTTTCATAACAATAATATCTGGAGTTTTAAGTAGTAGTGGAGGGACTGTAGTGGAGGGCTCCGGAAATTTTGACCATCTGGTGTTCTTTAACGTGCACTAACATCGCACAGTACCCGGACCTCTACCATTTCGCCTCCACCGAAATGCGACCCCCCTCGGCCGGGATTGAACCCGCGACCTTCGGGTCTGCAGCCAGGTACCATAACCAGTGCTCCACCATGGCGGACATCGCATTGGGTTTATGAGTCGGGAGACCATCCGACTCGAGTTGTCAAAAATTTATCTAAATTAATTTTTATTGCTGGAGCGATTGATATCTCTCATCATAAGATGTGTGCCGCTACAAAGAAAGTAATTACAAAGGCAGGGAACAAATTATAATTCTTTCCCTTAATTCTAAGGATTTTCTGACATACTTCTTGAAAAATCATGTATACTCAATGCACACACACATGCCTACACACAATATTCATATGTATGCAAGACCATACAACTGAATTTGCCAAAGTGGGCACCTCCATCAATTCGGCCACATCGAGACACAGCTATCAAGACAGTAAATATGGAACCAAGACAGTAAATATGGAATTGCAGATTGAGCGGCCACATTTCCTTTTGGTCTCCGTGCTGAATGTTCGCTCTTGCCGCATATGTCAAAGGCATACATCATGATCCCATTCTTCGGCATGCCTCTGTACTTTGCCTTGCTGATACCTGTATGGATCCCAAACAACCCCTCGAAGTCGCAGATTGCCAGTACTGTTGTGGCGCTCGCAGACACCACAACAGAGCGACGGGTGTGGCTATCTACTTGCGTAGGGGTATGTATGCAGTACCCTTTGAATGATTTCGTACCTCAGATGAAGTTGGTGAATTGTGTGCCACAAAGTTGGACAACGGCTTGCTGGTATAGTGGCTGTGTACATCTCGCCCACCGCGCTTACCAAAGACGTCGTGCACTTCCTGCGCCTCGTATTAACCGCACATCGACCCACGCCATGTCAATTGTGGGTGACTTTAATATAGACATAAAAACAAACAAGACCTTCCTACCACTAATGAGCGAGAACATCCCGTTCCCCTCCATCGTCACTCATTCCACTGAAGTGACGACCTCGCTGAACACTTGCATACACCTCGTCTTTGAGAACCAGGCATTGTTGCAGCAAGTCGAACATATCTCCATGCACTTCACCGACCGCAAAGCTTCTTTCATTGCAATAAAAGACTGGCAGACGTGTGTGCCCTAAAAAGCGAGTTGTGGAAAATAAATAGTGGTATGCAGCTGTACATACATATTTGTCTCTCTCAAATGGTTTGTCTCAAACTTATCGCAAAATCAAAACACCTAAATCGCTGGGCTCAGAATTCGCATGAGGCAGTGTCGTAATCGTGAGTGATTTTTTTCTTATTATTATCTACCACCTGTCTCACATTATAGGGTAGACAATCTGACGTGATTCTGGTGAAAATTTATCTACAGTTTTCAGTCCTTGGTCGTCGTATACTCATGAAAATGGCTCTCTCATATTTCACGATGAATTATTCCCAAGTGAGAGCGATAAACGTGTTGACATTGTGCTTTAAATAATAAACAAAATTTGCTATGTGGAATGTAGAAGTACTATAGAAAACGATGTGAAGCCAGTTTTTATACATTATATGAACTGCCTTATTTCATGTTTAAGAATGAACATTTAAGCCCGTTTTAATCGCAATAGTCCGCGTGAACGAGCGTGCGCACTAATCGAAAATAATGATTTCTAGGGTATTACGTGCCAAAACCACGATAAATTTATGAGGCGCACCTTAGTGAAGGGATACGGAAATTTAGAGCATCTGGTCTTCTTTACCGTGCACTGACATTGCACAGCACATGGGCCCCCTAGCATGTAAATGGGACCGCTGCTCGGATCGAACTCTCGACTTTCGGGTCAGTAGCTGAGCACTGGAATCACTAAACCACCACGGCGCACGACTCAATAAGCGAAGTCCATGTAATTATACTGTAGGGTGATCCGAAAGAAAGCATTGAAACATCACAGGTCGTGAACTGGATTTTCCATGTCAAAACACGCAATGCACGCTCCATACGGCAAATTCCTTCGTGGAGAGTACAAGAGTGGTATTTGATGTTGGCGGCCACCAAAGCGTGTAGCCTGTAGTCTCAGCGATCGCGCGCCATTCATTGGCCTGTACACGCTGGACAGCGTTTATAGCCTGAACACATCCCACGCTATGTAAGCTAAGGTAAACAGCGTTCTCTTGAATAACATGTGATATAAAGTCCGTTGTAGAATATCACGGCGAGCTCACTCAGTAGGTCGTCGCGCAAACACGCTTTTTTTCTGCTTCTTTCTTTCCCTAGCTCAACATGCGTACGTGGTGAAGTAATAGCTCGATCGGCGCAACGTACCGTACGTGTTCGAGTTGAACACAAAGCCTAGCCTCCAGTCCTCTTTATTTCGTATGAAGATAAGTTGATGAAACGCCTTCCGTTTGGTCTGAATGATTTTTCTAATAGAACAGGTTCCATGAAAGATACATGAAGAAACTTGTAGCGCACAAAAAACACGGACGTAGTAAGTGACGACGGGACGATGCGCCGTCGTCACTTATCTTCGTCCGTGTTTTTTGTGCGCTACAAAGTTTCTTCATGTATCACCACCAACAAGTCCACTCTTACATTCATGAAAGATATTTGAATCCACAGAGAGTTACAGGGAAGCGGCTAGCTCTTCGCACCGCGTGTTGGCTGCCAGCTCTGAGATATCAACGCAGGTTACCAAAACATTGATGCCAGCGAAAGAAGGTGGCGGCAGTATGGGGGGTACATTGACAGTAATCTCAAGAAAGCGCCACCGTCCAACAGAGTGATAAGCCTAAAAAAGATAAAGAGATGGCCCGGTAAGAAGCAAATGCTGCTCGGAAAAAAAGCTGCTCGTCAAGCGAGCTCGAGTACGCGGGTGCCCGAGGATAAAACATCAGATGCTATCTCTCTCATTGATTCTCCCGAGAAGTTCGATAAAAGCAGCGAAGCCGAAAAACTTATTCTAGGAATGCAGCGTCGTCCCATGGGCGTACGTACAAAAACAAAACGTGTATCTTAGAGTTCTTAGCTGAAAGAAGTTTTCCGACGTATTTTCGTGCTTCCCCGTTGTTTTCGTGTGCTCCTGCACACATTATTTACTTATTTGTTTTTACATAGTTGGGGCCTCTTCGTGTGCTGCATTTCGCGTACCGCGTCTTCGACGGAGGCAACGATAATAATGAAGAAAACATATATTTGATTAATGTAAACGGCTGATAAAAACTGCATTATCTAACACGCGCAAGAGGAGAATGTAGAAGTACGTAAAGCATCAGCCGTACCCTCACTGCAATAGGGGCATTCAGTATGACGTCACTAATTGTGCCGCCCCGTTCGAGTGCGGGTTCACTGGACAGCGTATAAGAAGCGGTGACGCCCCACCAATCGTTGCCTTCTGGGACACGAACTCCAGCCAATTAACGGGCTAGTTCTCTTCATATATGTATATATATACCGGGTGTTCCAAGAAATGTGTTTGTAAATTCCTCAAAAATCAGAGATATGCGATATTTGTTCGATGCTATCAGAATTGCTTCTGTAGCGTCAGGCGCCTTAACGTGTTCAAAGACATCATTTGGGATAGCAGTTAATAAAGTTCAATTACTTAAGAGTTGAGTTAGTTGAGTTAGCCTGTTACGTCAAATGGAAGAATTGAAGTCCTTCGCGCGAAGAACGCATTGCAGCGTTGACATTTGAAAAAACGCCCTCACATAATAATTACGAAGTGAACAAGTTCGACCAAATTCAACGGTGAAACCGAAGCCGAAACGCGCAAGAGCGCAATTCCTATATTCTTCTTACACATACAGAATGAGTGAGCGTCGTTATACCGACCATAAAACGTCTTCGGTGTGTGTATGTCCCGGCTGCGCTTGCATTTATAGCACGCGTGGCGCACATACGCTGGCGAGCGCGGAATAACTAAAGATCTGTAATCGTTGTCTTGAACAGTGACGTCATTCTGGTCGTCTACTTCTCGTGCTCATCGATGATTCGGTTTCGGTTTCAACGTTGAACTTGGTTGAATTTTATTACGCCACAGTAATTACTGGAGGTTGCTTTTTCTATATCTATTTCTATAGCTGCCATGGGCTCTTCGCATGAAAAACTTCGACTTTCCCATTTGTCATAACCTCCTAACTCCGCTAATTAAAACTTTAATAAAAATAGCTTTCCAGGTTAGCACGAATTGGTGTCTTTAACCATCTCAAGATGCCTGTCGCTACAGAAGTAATTGTGAAGGCAACGAAGAAATATCGCGTTTCTCTGATTTTCGAGAATTTTGGACACAGTTCTTGAAACAGCCAGTGTAATATATATATATACATATATATATATATATATATATATATATATATTTGTGTGTGTGTGTGTGTGTGTGTGTGTGTGTGTGTGTGTGTGTGTGTGTGTGTGTGTGTGTGTGTGTGTGTGTGTGTGTGTGTGTGTGTGTGTGTCGACACATTTGGCCTTTATTGGACGAAGGGCGAACTCCACCCGAGCAGTGAGTTCTGAACAAATCACCCGAGGCACCAGCCAACTTCACCGTGAATATTTGGAAATGCTGCTTTTCCTGGTGTATATACAAACACAGCGTTTTGCACCAGAATTCGGATTATAGTGTTAGTGTGTTCAAATCTCAAGATCTCAGCGGAAATCAGATGGCACACGTTCTGTCGTCAATAGTGAACTCCTCTCGGAGCAATTCGGTATATTTAGGCCATTCCCCTGCTGGTGCCTTCGTTTTTGCACACCTGAGTTAAGGAACGAACCATGGGCCTACAACTTTTTTTGCAGCGAAGCTCTATATTGTTTGGGAGGTGGGAAAATGTGGCGGTCTGTGAATACTACAGTGAGCACAAACAATAATGAAGAAGGAATGCTAACATGCGCTACGAATGTTTGGCGGTGCCCAGTCAAGCTTGAACGTCCGTTCGCATGTTGTTGCTCGTCGAATTGCCTCGTAGCAGATCAATAGATGTTCGACCTGCAACCTAAGGGCAACATGAACCTACGAACGAAGGGCATCGGACATTCTACTTCCGAGAGATTAAAGGAAACCGTAGAGTCCAGCGCGAGAAATGATTCTACCGAACGGGTGTGCGCTGCTACTAAATCGTACCAGACGAAGCGACGCATTTCGGGGCGTTTCTCGCATTTTCCTTTTTCTTCGGAGACTTGGGGAAGCCACGCCCGTCGAAACGGACTTCTCGCGAGGTCGTTGGCGTTTCTACAGACAAAGAGAACCTCAGACCGGGACCGTAACAGATGATCGTTGGGCGCGGAGCTCCGCACGCTTTCTGTAAAACGGTGCAGCGTGCTCTAAGCCTACAGAAGTGGTCTGCCGCGGTAGTATAGTGATTACGGTGCTAGGCTGTTGACGCCAAGGTCGCGGGTTCGATCCCGGCGGCGGCGGTCGCGATTTGATGGAGGCGAAATGCTAAAGGTCCTTGTGCTGTGCGACGTCAGTGCAGGTTAACGAACACCAGACGGTCAAAAAATTTCCCGGAGCCCTCCACTACGGCGTCTCTCATAATCGTATCGTGTTTTTGAGACGTAAGAACCCATATGGTATTATGACAAGTAAGCGTGCTGAAGCGGTTATTCAGAATACACGTGGTGTTCGTAAATATTCCAGCAGAATTTTTCTTTTCGTGCATGGCTCGAAATACTGAGAAGTGCAGCAAGTTTTTCGGGTTGGTAAAGTTGCGTCGTGACAAAAGAAAGACACTAGGGGACAGTTGGGCTGACTTCAACATTTATTCAAAAACGCACGTGTGACATACACTGTTTAAATCCCGGATATCTCACATGCTAGTTATCTGAATCGACTAAAACTATACGACACTATCATTTCTGGCATACGCTGAAAAACGTAAGCGCACGTGTACAGTCGGTTAATAAACAGTGAAAGGATACACAAACACCAATGAACACAACAGCGTCATTTGTACCAGTCAAAACATCTGCATGGTCAATGAAGTTTGTTTCAATGTCAAGCAGGTGGACCGACGGTTGGCTCAGACACGTTCCGTCGTGCCTTCGGATATGAGATGCTTTCATTTTAATGATTAATGGACTGTTACGAAGAAAAATAACGGCTGTGTCTTCCAATACTGGCATTCTCCCGCATTGGCTTCAGTTGAGTTGCGACCTTACACGTACGCCTGCGCATCGCAGCGTATGCAAAAAATGATTGTGTTGTGTTGTACGGCACTGCTCTGTTAAAACTGGTATGCCAGATATCTGTGATTCGAACAGTGCATATTATATGCGTGTTTCTGCAGAAATGTTCGTTTGAAGCCAGCTCCTGGCCCGTCTGTCGTATCTCTTTTTGCCTGGTTATTAAGCGCTATTTAATTATAAACACTGAATAATTGTACTCGTTGTGCTCTTTGTACGTCCATTTTTTGTGCATGTGTGCTATACTGTCTTGGTCGTTGAGCGTCAATTATTTCGTGCTGTGGAATCCGAAGTCATGAGTTCAATTCCTGCCGCGGCGACCGAATTCCGTATAGGAAGGAAAGTACAAGGGAAAAAAAATAACTAAAAAACCTGAGGTGATGACAGTCAATCTGCGGCGTCTGGTAACAGAGGACTTCGAAACGAGGTTACTGTTTCTCTTTTCGTAAAGGAGCACTGCTTCTTTTAGGGGCGAAGCTCCTTATGCCGTGGGTCGTGCGTCCCTTGTTTGTAGTACGTAGTAGCCACCTGCGTGACGACGATGACGCTGCCATCACGGCACACCACATGGAATGTGGTGTGCCGTGATGACGATGACGATCGCGATGCCATACAACACATGGCATCGGGTCGTGCGTCCCTTGTAGTTTGTAGTACGTAGTAGCCACCTGCGTAACCAGCAGTATCTCCCTGTGTGATGACGATGACGCTGCCATCACGGCACACCACATGGAATGTACCCACTATGCGTCATAACGATGACGCTGATGACGATGACGATCGCGATGCCATACAACACATGGCATCGCGATATGGTCTCACATGCATATCGTTTGACCACATGCAACCAACCACCATCACGTCTTTGATGATGTACCTCCGGAGGTTCGCCCACGCATCATCATTCACTCCGCGGATATGCTGTGATTTTTTTTTTTGTTTTGTTTATTTCGCGTGAGCTCTTTGCTGTGTAGCAGCAGACTTTGGGCAGTTAACGTATTTTTTTCCTTGTACTATGTGGTTCAATAAACCCAAAAGCAAGCCTAAAAGGAGACTAAACTTCGACTACACGAGGCATGTTGATATGACGCCTCTCTCCATCTTAGCTTAGCTATCACTGCAATAGCAGGCCATAAGCCAATGTCCCCATAACCACCAGGGATGTGACTTCAAGTTACGATAAACGTTTTTCGTAAACAGCCCGGAACGCTCTCGTCTCATACAGCAAGGCGACCTCCGCTACAATGCTACAACCAGCTATGAACATTGGGTACATGACAACATATTCAAGTAAAGACTGTTTCAATTCATATACAACACAGACCTTGCGTCCCCGATTTGTAACACAACATGCGCGCGAAACATTATGCCTTGGGGGCTGGCGAGTAACGCAATAAGGTAAAAAATATATAATTACACTTCTGATGAGTGCTAGAACATTGCTTGGGGACAGCGATTCCGCTTCGCGCTCCTAGTGATATTGGTACATTGTTTTTATTTCTGGTTCGTTTAAATTCTAGCTTCAACATATACGTGAGGAAGAAACGCTGCAAAAATCAACCCATGCAGTGGCTCTTTTTTGCGAAGAAGAACTAAAAAGGCAACTAAAGAAACTTTCGCAAGTTTTCGAGGTTACAACAGTAGATCTTAGAAAAGTGTGAAATTTGAACTGTTAAGATAAAAGGAAAAGAATAAACACACCAACGGAAACCAAACACGCTGAAGTCAGGACACAGGCGCTCGTAAAATGTCAATGGTGTTTCCTTCTTTCTTTTTTTTTTTTCAACAAATATAAAGCAATGTATGTTGTTATTACTTTGTTTCCAAAGTAGTAACAGTTCTCATCATTTGAAGAGAACGACTTCAGAATCTCTTGTAATCCTCAGACAATCTCAAATAGATCGAGAATTATTGCTTCCATTTTTTCACGCGTAGAGCTATCGAAGATACAGTAGCTCTTGAATAGTTCGCAGCGAGAGAAGTTCACCGAGAGGCCCGGGAACGATCTCTAGGTTACCCTCAATGGGCCAACACTTTGTCGTACATTATCTTAACACGCAGCTGACAGTAGGTCACCGTTAGTGCAGTATGTACCGGTGGTTCATCTTGTTGAGTTTCAGCAAACCTCTCGGCTCTACGAGACTGCACTGCTGCTTTTTTCTTCTTTTTAGATGAAAGTATTCGCAGTTGAGTGGCACCTTTCTGTTTTTGTTTTTTTATATGAAGGTAACGTAATGAAGGTAAATCACCTTTATTAGGCGTATCGGATAGTGATATCACGATTTTCGCAGGTACAAAAGGTCACAGTGAGAATTTACTTGTGTTCAAAGAGCGTGAGCTCGAGCATGTGCACGATTCATTTCAACGTTTAAAGCGCACCAAAAGGAGCAGGACATGTCGCGGCATCGTATTCAGGGCGCGGCGGCTTTATTTTCGGTGGAACTGAAAATGCCAGAGGCCCGTTTGCTTAGATTTAGGTGCATGTTAAAGAGCCCGAGGTGGTCGAAGTTTTCACTACGGCGTCTCTCATAATCATTTTATGACGTTAAACCTCAAGAACTGTTACTAAAGGAACAAGTCACAAGGGTGGAGACACGTACACAGCTTTGTGCTGTGTACGCGTCTCTCTGCAGCGTCGCGCATTGCGTATTAAGAGTTAGTTAAAATCCCGAACGAAAAAAAAATTCCCCTTCTCTGTTACAAAATTGATCATTCTGAGGGAACCTGCTCACATGTCCAAGCAGCGACATTGACAGCGGAAATTAACGTTGTTTGCGATAAAAAACAATATACTCTCATATGGTCTACGTGAGACGATGAAAATTGTAGTAGGGCGCATGTTACCTGCGGATTACGCGCCATACTATGAACAGGGAATACCTTTTGCCGTAATTCCTCAATTAGGCTGCAGTATTCTTCACTGCTAACGACAAAAACATGGTTGATCCCTCCGTCATAGGAATCGGTTTAACACGAAAGTGAAACATGTCCTTACAGAAGTAGTTGAATGTTTGCTGTACATTGATATAAATGATTTTGCACAATGTCCATTGGTGTTTCACAGTTATAGCACCGTTTGATGTGGATGCATCCACGGTGACGCTTGGTCGTCCATCTGTATCCCGACGACTAACGTCCATGAGCAATGATTAAGCAAACCCTTGTGGTCATATATGCTTGTGGTAGCTGTACGGTGAGAGCGGAATCAGAGAAAGTGGTGTGACAGCCAGAAGAGCGTCACTGATTGGACGCCGAATTACGGCTAAGGTCGCGTACTCGCGGCATGTTAGAGTTACTGAACACCGCTGCCCGATCAGAGGGGAACGCAACGCGCGTCGTGTCTTCCCCGTTGGCCGGCTGTGAGTTCTCGCGGAGCGAGCGTAAGAACGCGGAGTTACGGCCAGGCTAAGCACTCGCGCGTCGCAGAGCTACCTTTGGTATGGATGGATGCTATGAGCGACGCCGACGCTGGGGGTAAACTCGCCACCTGGCAGTGTGTTAATGCGTCGACAAAATTGCACTTTTCCATTTCGAAACGCACTGAATGGGACGGACGCGTAGAAATGACGCTCTGAAGAAAATAATCGTGGATTTCACAGTTATGATGTACTACTTCACTTTAGCAAGAACACTGTGATAGGACAGTGGTAGATATATAAGGCGCGTTTGTAATGCCTACGGAGTATGTGACCGCGGCGCAGTGGATAGCGTGCCCGGCATCTCTTCTTGCGGACCAAGAGGTCATAGGTTCGACTCCCGGTGACGGAAGTTTTTGTCTTCTAATCGCGTGTATTTTTTCGGCGTCATTTCCGTGACGGAAATACGTCACTCAAATCTTGGTGGACCCCGGCATAAACACATAAAGAAGTATAACTGTTGGGTTTGTACAGTATGGTCCACTGTTAGAGGGAACACGCGAGTGCGTGGCCGGCGGTCCGCGGAGCGCTAACTGTTGGCGAGATTCCGAAATGGGGCGCATGCGCATTGGTTCATCAAGGGGCTGCGTGCCCCGCGTCGTCAGCTACTTCTCTGCCCACGCACTCGGCGTGCGCTAGCGAGCCATGACCCTTCGCGCTTTTCGTTTTCGCATGGTAAATAAGCTGATACCGATTCGGCCTTCCGCTTCCTTAATAAACCGATATTTCATGGTCGCAAAGACGAGCTTTGAATGTTCGCTGCATTAGACTTCAGTAGCCTTATCTGTTATCAAAAGTGGCCAGTTGCAGCGAGCAGTATGGGGAAAATGTGACGGGCTTAACGGTGAGAGCTTGCGAAAAACTGCAGCACTAAATAAAACCATACATTTTTTTGTGCTTGCTGGAAATCCGACGAGCAGCAGGCAGATTGACAGCTAGATAAATTGCATCGCAAAAATACGGAAGCGCTTTCCAACGTTTTCATGCACACAGGCGGAGAAGTAGCAGACGAAACTGGGCGCGAGCCACCCTTACGATTCTACGCGCATGCGCCACATTTACAAATCTCGCCGCAAGGTAGCGCCGCACGGCCAGCCGGCCACGAGCTCGCGTGTTCCCTCTAACAGTGGACCGTACTGTACGTCCCAAAATCACGTTATGATTATCGGAGACGCCGCAGTGGGGGGCTCCGGAAATTTCAACCACCTGGGGGTTCTTTAACCACCTGGGGTGTACGGGCCCCGAGTATTTTCGCTTCCTTAGAAAATGCGGCCACCGCGGCCAGCGTGCGACCTGCGAGTCAGCAGTCGAGCACCATAACCACTAAAACACCAGTACGGCTTGAGGAAAAAAAATGCTGACATGGTCCTTTGTGCATTCGCCAGAGAGGACCCGACAATGTGGTGTACCACACAGGAAGGTCGATGTAGCTTCAGTCAAAGGAGTCAGCGTAATAACTGCCAGGCAGGCTGGCAGTTAGTCTCTTTTTCTTTCTTTTTTATAATTTTATAATTTCCAACTCGGCAAGCTTTCGGCGCAAAACTGTACCTCTCAGCGTATCATTGGCCTGAATCATTGGGGGGTAGGGGGAGGCTTCAGCTTCCCCCGAGATTTTTCAGTTTTGCATGAGTACGCAGATACAAACACATACATACACACACACACGTACACACATAAGGGGTTGTTGACCCTTCCCTCCCCCCCCTCCCTCCCCGAAAGACATTTCTGCTCACACCCCTGTCGCGTATATGCTGGGAGATCTCCCGCGATATCGCTCAAAAAAATCTGCCACCACAGTCCACAAAACTTTGACTCGCTTCCCGCATTTTCCACGCTCTACGACACGCCGAGTGCTGATGCGAGAAGAATAAGACGTGCGCCGGGCACTTTCCCGCAACATTTACCCGCAAGAAGGCGAAAACGTTTCGCTACGCTGCCCGGCTGGCGTGACTCACCTGCTGCCGCGGGTCATTACGCGCGCAGAGGGGGCGTTTTAGCGCGCTTCTTCCTCGGCGCCCTTGCTCGGAGCATTTGCTTTCACTCTCAGTACAAACATGCTAACTAACATACAGAACAAAGGTAAAAGGTTAAGGGCCTTATCGAACGGCACTCAACGCGTGCGCTGGTGACTTAAGAAAGCAGAGACCGTATTTGGATTTCGTATATGCCAGGGGTCTCAAACTCATCTCACGCAGTGGGCCGCTGACACAGAATTTAGTCCCGCAAGGGCCGGGTCCGTAAAGAAGGTAAGACCGGGGGTGGGGCGGGGGTGAAAAGAAAAGCCGTTCCCATTGAAAAGAAAGCCTTTCCTATATCTCATATGAGGGTCATTTGTGAAAAAGGAATTGGGGCCAGGATTCCATCCAACAACATGTCGATACCGATCTCCTAAATGAGTAAAATCTGGACGCGGTTTCTGAAATACTGTTTTTGTTTCACTGTTATGTTTCAACACATGGTGTACACATGGGGTGCCTTACGAAGCGAATGCTTTAGACCAGTCATATCTGTGTAGCTCACGCACATGCTTATTATGAAAATAAAAACATATGGGACAAACAAAGTCATGCACGGGCCGCGGGCCGCAAGTGAGAGGTTCGCGGGCCGCATGCGGCCCGTGGGCCGCGTGTTTGAGACCCCTGATATATGCCGACGAAGCCCCCGAGCCTATACCGAGTTCCCTCATCACAGCCTTCCAGCAGCGGGGCTTAACTTACGAGCGTGTCAATGGCTTTAAAGAGAGAGAACATTAAGAAACAAGAAACCGCACATAGCAGGAGACTAGTGCTAATGAGAATATTTCAACCGAATAGTATCGCGTGTGTTGGTAAGTTTACCTGCTGAAAGTGGGCTCAGCGGAGCGCCGGCCGAGCGCGAAATATCGGCAGCACAAAGGATACTTAGACTATTCCTGCATATTTGTTGCTTTTGTTGTTTTTTTTTTCGAGCATAATACGCAAGTTATCTGACTAGCACAGGTTGTTAGGTGCACGATATTGCTCTAAGCCCTCAGCGGAAAGTGAATCAGTCATGAAGTACTTTGACAATCAGCGCGCTCCTAGGTTATATTTTATCACATTCGAAGATATGATTTGGCGGTTCTAGCATGCAGCAGTTTTTCTTAGCAGTCACAAAACACAAGTTGCAATGCATTTAGTCACTGTTTTAGTTTTATCGTGTTTTACCATAAAAATAATACATAAATTAGAAGAAAATATTATCAGGAGTCTTCACTTAGCTTTTTTTTCTTTTTTTTTCTTGTTTGCTATTCTTGTTTGACAACTGTCTTATTGATCCTTCTGTTCTGCTATCTCAGAGACTGCTTTTAGGACTTTGTGCATACGCACAATACCACCTGCAGAAAATTTCAGGCTCAATTTCTCGCGCAGTTTAACTGTAGTTGCCTGCTGTGAACGAACTGTTATGTCTGGCCGCATTCATTGTCGTCTAGCTTGCATACTCGAATTTCTTTTGTGGGTAAAAGAATAATGTCTGGGGTTTTATGTGCCAATACCAATATGCGGTTATGAGGCACGCTGTAGTGGAGTTTTCTGAAAACGTCGACCATCTGGTGTTCTTTGTGCTCTGGTATCACACAATATAAGTACTCGGGCCTCTAGGATGTAGCCTACATGGAATGCGACCGCCACGGCAGGGGATCGAACCAGGCGTGCGCAGGGTTCCCAATCAGGGGGGTGCGCGAAGGTTCATCACAGCACCTCTCCTCCCTACTACATCATTGTAAAAGGCATATTTTGCGCTGCCCCTCTTAGGTAACTAAGCCCTGCCCCCCACCTCACACCCCCCATGCGCACGCGTACGGTAGACAGGGTTGCCAGGTTGGGCTATAAATAGCCAACTTGAGCAACATTTTCCTGGAGTTGGCGGGATTTTTGGTCGTTGGATATTTGGCTACTTTTGGGTTATTGCCTGCCTTCGCTTCAAACGCTCATTTTCCAGTGCCTTTTCTCCTCTTTATAGGTTGTTGTGCCTCGATGTCGATGTCAATCAAGTGTTTACGTTAATAGCCATCTTTCACTCATTCTTTCTACTGTACTTTCCCTGTCATTCTTTCTACCCGAGGTCTTCGTATCAGCAGCCGAGCACCGTAACCACTGTCTATATCGGCGGACGATTTGGTGAGTTGGTTCGAAATCATTTTTTTTTTGGGGGGGGGGGGGGGAGGGAGGGGGGAGGGCGGAGGGTATGAGAAATTTTTTTTGGAGGTGTTGGGGGTTGGGGCGGATGTAGATATCCCTGTATACACTCACTTTAGAAAACATGCACCATGCTTATACGACAAAGAACAAAGAAACAAAAGTTACTTTAGACTACTCGTCAGTGCGGAAATTCTCACCTGAAAGTGAGCACCGTGAGGGGCCGGTACGACTTATGGCTTCGAGGGTCCGCCATCGGTCGCCCCCAAAAATCGTTTATCCAAAGCGACGACGACGACGAAGACGACGAGGCGTGACGCCTACTCTCGCCGGTGACGTCGGGGTTGCCGACCACGGCCACCATGTCGTCGTGCACGAAATCGCCATCCAGAGAGTTCACGTAACACAGCACGGCCACAACACCGGCATACAACGCCGGCACGCACGCGGTCCGACACCACCTCTGTCCCGTCCCGTAGTCGACGCACGTCGGTACTTCGGCAGCACCGACTGCACTGTCACGCCGCTTTTGTTGGTGTTGTTGTTGCTGGTGTTGGCGCCGTTGGCAGTTGGATGATGATCTGCGCTGCTGCAGCAGTTGGTCCTCGACTGTCACTATATTCGAACCGGCTGCTCGTAGTTTCGTATGATGTTCGAAGTAAGAGCGCGTCCTACTGACGGCAGAAGCGCACGAGGCGCTTAGCGATCCAGCCAACGCACACACCAAGTCCGCAGCGCGAATTGTTTTGCTGCTACGAACTTCGAGCGGCGTGTACGCATGGCAGGGCTTTCCGATTTCCGTTCGCGTGATTCGAAAGACCCGTCGGGGTGGCCGCAACTCCACATGACTCCAGGTAGGCGTGAAGGGGAGACGATTCCGTGCCTCCGCCCAGCCAGCCTCCTGCAGCCATCGTTGAGATCCACGCAACCAACGGAGTTCAGTGAAGTCAAAACACGTATAGTGACATTAGAGTACCGGTCCATATGATACTCTCGAACTTCGCTAACGTAGTCGGTGAACTACACAAAGACACACACAAGGAAACCGAAAGCGTGGCGGGACGATTCGGCACTTTCCGACGTACGTGGTAGAGTAGTACGGCTTACTCCCTGCCTCCGGAGTGGTTGGAGATTATGTACACTCACGACCGTGGTCTTGCGCGACACTCTCGGTGATGTAGCGTGGTATTCCTCGATAAATCCGTTCCAGAGACGCGACTGTAGCGCTGTTCAGGGAATGAGCGATAGGAGACGACGCCGATGGCCTGTTTACGTTTGGGGATGCGAACGCCAGCCACATTCTCAGTACACCGACGGCACGAAGTGCGGCTTGAGTACTAGCTGAGCAGAAACGAAAAAAAAAAAGTACAAATTATTTCAATACTAGTGCAGTACACCTTCGGAGTGCGAGTCGCTCTGGTCGTCTATACATCATTCCATGAGCCGCCCAGAAGGTGCCGCTAACATTCCGTAATGCTCGCACCAGGACACGAGTTCACCAAAAACTACATCTTTACGATTCCTGAAACGCCTCCGTAACTCCGAGCCTCTCTCCGCCTGATGAAACGACTGGATTGCGAGGCACGAAAATTTGATATGACGATTGAGGAGCAGCGTTAGATTCAAGTGAAAGGCTCAGTGTAAGCAGGGAGTACGCGGCACAACAGAGCGCAAATTAGCTCCGCGCGCGCGCGTAACCATACACGGCCGTGCGCGCAGAACGCGCCCTGTGCCCACGCGAGTCAGCTGGCACTGGCGCATGGACGCAGGTGAGCTGGCCGACCCTGAGAGACGGGAGACCGCTGGCTCGGCTCCGCGCATGCCCAGGGGGAGGACTGACGCTGGCGCCCCGAGGACGAGCGATGCCATCTCCCGGCTGTCCCAGAAGTTGGGGGTTGGAGGTACCGTAAAGACTCTCCTTTTACATGCACAGATTTGAGGCGTTGATACTGAGATCTCGTTCGAAGTAGGGGTATGCGAATATTCGAAACTTCAATATTGAACAGTTCGGTATTCAATTCGGTACGGAAGGCACTTTTGCTATTCAAAATATTCGAAGACCACAAAGCTTAAACAATAAGAATTAAAATCAGCACAAAGCACCTCGTTTTCCGCATTCGCAAATGTCCCAGTATTCAAGTGGAGCGGCCAGAGCATCGCATTAATAAAGCCGAGCACGTTGTTGCAGTAGAGTGTCGAAACTACACTGAAGTACGTCGTATGGCCCGGAGCTGTAGGTGGCGGCCAGGCACGGCCTAACCGCCATCCCTCTGTGAAAATCTTTTTCACGTCAATAAAGTTGTTTCTCTCTCTCTACACTGAAGTACAACAAACTTACTTTTAAATACGAAGCATTTTTTTAACAAACTTCGGCGACTTTGAGCGTATCTATCTATCTATCTATCTATCTATCTATCTATCTATCTATCTATCTATCTATCTATCTATCTATCTATCTATCTATCTATCTATCTATCTATCTATCTATCTATCTATCTGCCTACGACTTTGTGCTCTCCTGGCCATATCGTTAAGGGCATTTATACCAAAATTGGTATGACATAACTTCACTGTATGACGAACATGAATGACTGGTCATATCATGAAAAGCATGAATAACTGATCATGAAAAGTATGATTTACACGCCATGGCCGTAGTGCTCCTAAGGCCGTTTTCTTAACTTGATATATCCAAAAATTGGTACGATGAGACATTTGTGCATGACCAACATAAATGGCAGGCGGTAATATGAAAATCATGACATGCATGTCATGCACAACATGATTTAGATGCCACGCTCATGACACGGTAGCGGCCGTTTCGCTAGCTTGATATGCACCAGACTTGGTATTGCGTGACTTGACTGTATCACGAACATAAATGCGAAGTGGTCATATGGAAATTATGACATGTCATGTGCACATGACTTGCATGCCACGCTCAAGACACGCTCGCGGCCGTTTCGCCAGCTTGATATACACCAAATTTTGTATTGCGTGACGTGACTCCATGACAAGCCTAAATGACAAGTAGTAATATGGAAATCATGACATGGCATGTGCATTATGACTTACATGCCACGCTCATGACACGCTCGCGGCCGTTTAGCTAGCTTTATATACACCAAAATTGGTATTGTGGGGCGTGACTGTGTAACGAACATAAGTGGCAGGTGGTAACATGAAAATCTTGGCATGCATGTCATCTACAATGCCATTTACATGCCACGCTAATGATGCGCTTGCGTCCGGTTTGCTAGCTTGATATACACCAAAATTGGTATTGCGCGACGTGACTGTATGACGAACATAAATGGCAGGTCCTAACATGTAAATCATGACATGCATATTATGTCCAGCATGATTTGCTCCTTGCTAACTGTTTCGCATTACACCCATTCCCACAGTGCGTGGGATCTGCTGGTTTTTTTTTTTCATCCCTACTTTATGAATGAATGAATGAATGGATGAATGAATGAATGAATGAATGAATGTATTTAAGGTTAGTACGGTAGTTTACTTCGGGTGGTGCAGGGGGAAGAGAAGATTAACCCCAGCTGCCCCGTCCCACCATTCGTCGATGATGATGGCGGTGCCTGAAGTGATGGCTCGAAGAAAGAAAAATATTGCGGAATTCAGCTCTGTACTGTTGCAGACTTAGCAGTAATGAAAAACAGTAAATAAATAAATATTTGCTGTAATGAGTGACGCATTGAATTACTTTTAGGAGCTGATAATTAGGTAATGTAATGAATTACTTAAAGCGGGTAATTTGAACAAAACTGTACAATATTTCCACCCTTGCTAGCGACCACTATACAGTATTGCGGTTTCTTAACGGCATAAAAAAGTTGACCAAGAAAGAAAGCGAAGTAACAAAGACAAATTAGTCTCCGTGCTTTTTTAAAAGCAAGAGTTATGTGATGACGTTACTTTTGGACAACTGTAATTTGCAATGTAATTTACATAATTAAATTATAGAACGTTTTAGGAGACTAATTAGTCAAGTAATGCAATTGCTCTTTGGGAGTAACTTTGACATCTCTGTACTGATCGCATTCGAAAATATTCGAAAAATATTGTAAATTATTCGCAATTAGTTTTCATCATTCGAATTTTCTTTGAAGTTTCATGTCAGTTTCATTTCATATTAGCACACCCCAAGTTCGAAGGGTATAGTGCGAGGTCTCCGTAAAGTGTCGCCATCGAGAGAAGGCCGAGAGGTTGGGGGGAGCCAAAGGTACCGCAAAACCTCGCTCTTTGGATGCACGGATCTTCATTGGCACACTCCCTATACAGACGCTGAAGCGGCGTTCGCGTTCGAGGAATTCTGAGTGCAGGAGGTGGCAAATGCCAACCTCTTGCAGCTCTCCATGGCCATGGTGCCGTAATATTTCGCTCGCTAGATGCGCGTTCGCCTATTCAACTCGAACGTAACCTGGTTAGCAGAATGAAGACCAGAAAGGTGCATACGATAGAGAGAATCGAAAAAAAATGAAGATAGGAACAAGAACCAAGAAAATACCGTAAGAAGAACGCTGTTCATTCACAATGTCAGCAAATCAACGAAGATCTTGGTATCCTAACTAAGCACGGACGGTACTGCTTATTTTTTCTGCTTCACATATCTCGAACTCATTACCATCCTGTGTGAAACACTGCCTTTCGGTAGAATGAAGAAAGGTAATTTTGAGGTTCCGTCTTTTTTTTTCTGTTTCGTTTGTTTGACACAACCTTAATTAAAACCAACCCGCGCTCTTTGCGATGTCAGCGCAGGTTAACGGACACCGGGTAATCGAAATTACCGTTATCCCGTCACTATACGGCAAGCCTCACAATAGTGTGGTTGTTTTGGTTCGTATAACCCCAAATATTATTATGAAACACTTTTAGCTGAGCCTTTATGATTCGCTCCGGGCAGATCTGCGTATGCTAGCGATTTAAACATAAACTCATTGAAGGAACTGTAGTGAACGGGCTCAGAACAATCGTGCGAGCAGCGGAAAATAGAACGCATCTATCGCTCCGCTCATGAAGTCATTTGAGCGAAGCGTGAAGGTGCGTCCACTTGGTTTCGCCGTTGTTTTGCAGTCACGCTAACCGCGTCTCGCAAGCCGAGCTCGATAAATACGTGAAATCTATGCAGTTGCCTGCACTCTCTCGGGACGCTACATCTGCGCGGGGGTGAGCGCAAGCTCAGCTCAGCTAAATGTGTCTGTTATTATACTCCATCTCGGAAGTTCCTTTCAGCGCTGTGATGGCTACAGGGTATTTAGCCAATAGGAAGAGCGGTTAGCCCCTCGATGTGTATTCTCCCGTGTCGCGTCGTCCGTTCGCGGGCAAGTAAAGTGAAGACACTTGAAAAAAAAATAACACGGCTGCACCCGTCGCAGCTGGTGCCCTCCACTTCGAATTTATCAAGTCGTCATCGTGGGCTGTGTGACCGTAAGTTACAAAGTGACACTTGCATTTGCTTTAAAATAATGGGCCAATGCATCGGCAGCAATGTATTTGTGCGTTAATTCCAAGAACCATTATCCAATTCTCGGGGCGTTAAGCTTAGCAGGTGTGGCTAAACAAACAGCTTATCTCGCAAATAATCATGATTTGTCCTTAGCGCGAGAAGGCACAAAGCGACGGCTCATTTAACCATTCATTCATTGCTGCCAACACAGTGCGCGAATAGCAAGCGCAAGCTCGGATCGAAGCGGGCGGTCGCGTCGGCATGGGCGCTGCCATGTTGATTTGTTAACCGCAGTTGCCGGCGGTTACTGATGCAGCAATTAAAGGCACACGACATAAATTCGAAGAACAATAAACATACCACGCATCGATGTGATGTAGAACATGCCAAACAAGCGCAAATGTCTCAATCCTGCCAGTTGTAAGGTAATTATATCGGGAACTATGTTTTTCTGCGCGAGTGTGTGGCTTGCTCACACACCGTAGCCTTGGTAGTGCTGAACGGTAGTGGTGAGATGGAGTATAGTTACGTTTGTCTTACTATGACTGCGCCATATTCGGCGTCTTGTCGGTTACAGAACATATGACACAAGTTAACTCAAGTGGGCCGTCTTGTTTGGTCTTGTTGGATTACATTGTACGCAACGAAGCAATTTAATTTATTTGAACAAGAAACGCTGAAACGTACGTGCGCTCTAACGAAATTTTATTTTACGACTGTATAGGAAATAGAAAACGGACAAGAAGAGCACAAGTCATTACTGGGCGCCTCCTTGTAATATATCGAGCCGATAGTCGTTTTCCCAGGTTTTCTGCTTCTCAATATTTATTTATTTATTCATTTTTTAATATGAACGAGAAGTGTCGCGCACGTAGCAACTCCGACTAAGTTGAAATCGAGAAAAAGAGAAGAAATTACCGGAGCGGCAGAAATAACAAATACAAAATTGGTAATCAAGCTCATATCTAAGTTCCTGCTCCGCGATGGATAGGACTGGAACGGAAGCAATTTGCCTCGGGCTTGAAGTGAGCAAACACGCCAGCTGTTTCAGTTCTCTGCTTCCCTTTCTCAAAAGAAAAAACATTTTATGTTTTGCATATCTGGGTGATTGTGTCTCATTTTCTTTCTTACTGGTTCTTTTTTTCTTTTTTTTGGAGGAGTTAGTACATCGTGCATGCGAAGGACTAAAAAAAGCGGGAATAGTTGTACTGTAAGCTATTCCTCCATTTCCGCACTCGAATACTCTTGAAGGGATGGAGTGCCGTGCGAGAAACCTACAAAAGAGTCTTGTAGAATTCATCATGTCATATCCAAATATTTGTTTTTTTTTTTCGTTCTTTAATGTGAACGTACAACCCCTCATGATGACTGAGGCATGACTGTTGGGCCAGAACGCTTGAACCTACACTCCAGCAAACATTATAAGCAAAGAAATTAAAACGTTAGTGTTGGTGTTAGCCCTAAATGACGAAAATTAATGTATTAGTCACTCCCCTACAGACATGCTTCAATGGCAGTTTTCGAATAGGGGCTCCAAAAGCTTGGAGCCCCAAAGCCCTTTGCGTACGCTAGCCTTGGGTCAAGCAGCAGATGAGAGTTTTCGAATACGGTTTCACTCTTACTGATTGCGTCTTGCGTTTATAGCGTCACTACGGCGTCAACGAGAAGCTACTACAAAAATAAAAGTAAAGCATACCATTCAATAATAAAAAACTAAATTCAGGTGGCATTTCTTCGTGTTTAAATGCAAGAAAGGAAGCGTTCTTAGTATCAAAAAGGAACTTCCTTGTCTTAATGTATCTTAATCATCCAAGTTCATCAGCTTTTATCAGCCAAGACCACGCTGAGAACCGCTACTTCAGTGCGTGCCGCCATGGGTGTGGGACGCAAAGCTTCTTCGGGCAGGCTTTGGGGCTCCCTCTAAATTCGAGAAATAGCGTCCCCAACGCAAAAACTCAAATGCGGTTTGGGTTTCGCGCACGCGCAGCGGCCTCGACGCTATTTCTTTGGGGCCCCAAACCTTTTGCGGCCCCTATTCGGAAACTCCCAAAACTTTTGGGGCCCCAATTCAGTCAAGGGTTCCAACACCTTCCCCTCTCCACCCCGAAATGTTTTTTTTTTAAATTTTACATGTGTATATATGCACGCACTCATATAAACGCATGCACGAACATACATAAAATATGGTTGAACCCCCCCCCCCCCCCCTTACCCCAGAAAAAATGTTTTTGGCCATGCCCCTGTCCGAGAATCGTCCATGCAACTGCGAGGAAACGACTGCCGATCTCCTTTGCCAGTATGCCTGGTCCAGTGCGTCCAGACAATTTTCAAATAACAATCGCCCTTTGAGGGAAGAAAGAGTCCTGGCACACTGGTAAAACCAGTCAACAGCGCAGGTTTTGAAAGCGTTGTTGCACGTCTTACAGACAACTGTTCATAAATGCATACCTTAAGTAACGTCGTATTCTCCTTTCTTTATTTCTTGTATTTTGTAACATTTATATTTCCTGTTATTCCCCAGCAGAGGGTAGCTAGCAAGCCGGTCTGCGAAGTGGCTAACCTCCTGTCTTTTTATCTGTTTCTTCGTCCTCCTTCGGTAAGACGCATGTAGATATCGTTCTACTACTTTCAATGTTCTCACAGAACAAACATTGCATCTAACATAAACATATTCGAAATATTTCGGGCCAGTAATGCATAAGACACACTTATTCCCCGAGAAATAACATGTGTGACAAAGAATGCTAGAGATGAATACAGAAACACTAACTTGACGTGTTCGGCATTATTCAACGAAATATGACACACAATGTGTACAACGAAGAAAAAAAAACACGTACTTTGCCCTGGTTACTTTAATCAGTCCACCTGAACCTAATTTCTTGTGAGGTTGCTTGGAAGACCAATGGAATATGAACAAAACAAGCGATTTTTATTTACCTATTTGGCGTAACTCGAAAAACAAAGCGCTGTATACTGATGCACAGAAAGAAAAGAAATTACTTGAGCTTACTTGTAAGACTGTCATGATGACAAACTTCTTTTTTCTTTAGAAAACGGAAAGTGAGAGAGTTACTATATATATGGACGCAAAACGTGACGCTGATGTCCTAATGACATCTCATGGGGAAGTCAGATAGTCATGAGGCCGCAGTAACTTGAACGCGGCTTGAGTGTTTGGGCTACCAGGGAAAAGAAAGAACTACACTTTGACACCGATTGCGGAGTGAGGGCTGCAAGTATCGGCTTATAGAAGAAAACAAAAAGAGACAAAAATAGTGGAACCACGTAAAGCGTGATGCGCATCTGCCGCCCCAAAAGACGAGCGTCCATTACTGCGCTCTTAGGAAACGGCTGTCCATGGGAAACCGATCCGGGAAACAGCAAACGGCACTCACAAAGAGATAAAAAAGGTGAGGAAGCGTGTTGGTTAGGTGCTGTCAAAGGAAGCAACAAAATGGCTGCCGGCACGTCCCAAGCGGTGAGATTGCCTCCCACCGTTCTCCTCGCCTTTTCTCTGCCAAGTTTGCCGCACTTCCGCCTCCACTCTTCCGGTAGTCGCCGACACGGTGCGTCGAAGCGAAGTGATGGAGCGATGTCCTCCCAAACGCATTTGGGCCCCACCCTCTCCGTACGCTGCCACGGTCATCAGGGGCTCTGCTGAACGGCTAACTCCTGAGCCGATGCCGCACTTTTCCGGCAAATCCCGGTGATGACGCAATACGGAGTCACGTAATGGCTCTCCCCTCTGAATGTCCTCAACGGCTGTTGACCGCCGCAGCGATGTTGTGCAGTAGATAAGCGTATTGTCTCTGCATTGAATGTCGAGGTGATTTGAACCCTGGCCGCAATGAGACGTGAATGTGACAGTACCTGACTCAGAAGTTGTAACATTAGAGGACAATGTTTGGATTGTTGGGGTGCATTTCAGTGTTGATGTGTATCTACAGTGCGAATAGTGAAATTTTATCTCGAATCGAATTCGAATCGAATAGTGCCGAATAGTGGCCAAAAATATCGAATTCAAATCGAATATCGAATAGTAGCATTTTTGTGGAGGCGAAAATGCTTGAGGCCCGTGTGCTTAGATTTATGTGTACGCTCAAGAACCCCAGGTGGTAGAAATTTCCGCAGCCCTGCATTTCTGTCATAATGATATCGTGTTTTTGAGACGTTAAACTCCATGAATTATTATTAATATCGAATAGTGTTTTTATATGAAACGTATACCAACAGTTAATGGCAAGACAAAGGAAAGATAACGACGCGCTACAGCGTGCTGACAACTTTAATACGCACTTGTTCGTTTTCTTTTTCGTTTTTTTTTTTTTTTTTTTTTTTGAGGGCTGTTGTGGGCACGCAAGCATGTTGTAGAACAGCCATCATTCCAGTCATCAGCGCTAATCCTAACAGTGTAAAGGCTAACAGAGGCCATACGGCAACTAGTCTTTTTTTCTTTTTCCCTATAGTCGCGCAATACGGATGATCTGACAATGTTATGCTTCATCGCCATGGGTGCTCTGGGCCCAAAAGATCTTCGGGCGTCCGTTCACAGCAGCGTTTTAGCTGCGCGCAGGAACGATGGGATCTTGCGAACGAGTGGTCCGGCGCGGCGGTGGGGACTGCAAAGCGTACACAAATTTTCACAAGTGAAGCCAATCACTCAGGTTATCGTGGGCCAAATTAGGGACGTTTTACGGCGCTTGTGGCGTACACGACCCAACTACGCTCACAAGTTCTTGCCTTCTTTTCGGAAGTGATGTTGTGCAGGGCTTGACAGTTCTCCCATCAGTTTTTTTTACGTGCGGAAATGTCATAATCACCTTTGAAATAAACGCGCACTCGCTTTTGAACACGAATATCGGTGCAAGTGTTAACCAAAGGCCTACTGTAACGACGTTAGCGTTTCTTTTAGCCATCCACCCTATCCAAGCTGCACAATTGGCCGTCGTCGCATTTTAGATATTCGCCCGGTTGTATTATTCGAAACTTCGAATACCAGCTATTCGAAAGTCGAATCGAATTATTCGATTAGGTACTATTCGATTCGAATTCGAAACTGGAATATTCGCACATCCCTAGTATCTAGTTATATATATAAAAAAATTATCTTGGAGGAATCTCGTAGAGAATAAAAAAACTCATCACTGACCCATGAAAACAACCACTAAGCTGGGAATAAGTGTAAGTTCGCTATCGTTGGTTTCAATCAATAAAGAACGCTCCTCCGTAGGAGAGGGATAATGGACAACTATTTTGTCCTCTTTCTGTTGCGTTCTACCTGGCGTTAGATTTGCGTCACCGCCAACGCAAGCACAGTTTCTAAAAAGCAGCGTTTTGTGAATAGCCCAAACATACGTTCTTTCTATTTACCGTCAATCCCCTATTCAGCGAAGCTCCCTATATCGTGGAATATTTTACAGCGCAACGGGTTAAGTACGGACAGAGAAGGGACACAGCGCTGAACTCACAACTCCCTTCTCTGTGTCCCTTCTCTGTCCGTACTTAACCCGTTGCGCTGTAAAATATTCCACGATGAACATCCACCAACTTGCCCAACTCGCGATTCTGCTGAAGCTCTATATCATTAGGCCATTCAAAACTGTGTGAACAGTTATTCAGTCAACAATCACCAACTCAGCGGACAAGCCCTGGCAAGTATGTGCAACAGAAACTTGGCCAAACCCCCACTAATCACCTCTGGCCCGTTGGAAATAAACAGATAACAATAAATGAAAGAAAAAAGTGAACAAGTGTAGACCACAAGAAATAAATAAACAAATGCATCAATTGGGAAAAAAGTAAAAATCTGGAGGCTACCGTAATTTATAATTGAGCTATCTGGTATAGTGGCACCTGCACGTCGGCGTTCTTGTGCCCTGGTCTATTCATTTGGTTAATCCTAAGATTCAGCGTGTTTTAATAAATTCGAGAAGTCTTGAGGCTACGCTTGAAGCGCTGGACGTGTGGTACACCCAGCGCTTACAGTCAAACTTTTTCTTATTTGCAACCAATGGCATAGAGGCGTAATCAATAAAAAAAATTGGCCGCGTATCTGCGTGCTTCGCTGCAAATGTCGTCGAAAGACGATAGTCTTCTGCCGGCCGTACTACAATGTTTTGCCTTGCCTCAGACAGCGCTTTCTCTATGTTGAATCGGCCGCATCTGGCTGGCCTTGATAAAACAGAGGAGGCGCTGCGTTACGCTGCGTGAGACATGGACGCCATCTGGCAGTGCTGTCGAGAAACATCACCATGTGCAGAACCCAGCAGCAACATATCGTCGGCCGAGGGCTTTTTCGTGCATAGCGTCGCTTTTTGAGCGCAGCCTAAGAAACGCTGGGGTCTTCATAATTACGTACCTATGTATTTTCTTATAAAGAAACATACCAGAGACTACTTATGTATTGACGTTGCTCCTCAGACATGCGTAACATTTGCTTTTTGATCGACAATGTTCACAAGTATGAACAAAAAATACTTGTGCAAGATGGCTGGGCGCTGAGAAAGTGGTTAAACTTTGGCTGAGTAGTTCAATCGGGTCACGGACAGACAGACAGACAGACGGACAATCAGACAGACCAAAATTTCTGCGAAGAAGTATCCCAAGAAAGACTATCGTCTTTAAAATGGCGCTTTTTGCAGAGGCGCAACCAGAAAAGCCGCAGCCTTCCCTCGATGCGTCATCTTCTGTTGGATAAAAAGTCAAGCCTTATTACCAACAGCCTGAAAATGCTTTGCTTAAGGGTGTCCATCAAAAAGGATGCTTCCCTTCTGTACGTACGCGTCTGCCTTATGTTTGTCTCTGACCCATATTGTACACGTTAATGCGCTTCACATGTCAAGCGGTGATGTTGTGCCCCCCACCCTACAGAATGTTGTGCCATAATACGTGTCGCTCGCAGTGAAGTGTACTTTCGCAAATCACGTGCGAGGGTTCGACTGTTCTAATTCAACCACGGTGTCTTGGGAACAAAGCCCAGTCACCGTTTGTCAGCGTGCACCATTAGCAGGATTGCATTGGCGAAAGTGCTTCCACCGAAGGGAGCTCACCGAGCCTCCTGGCCACGCCGTCTAAGAAGTCACTCGCGTTAAAGAGCTGCAAACCTCCACAGCCCCCAGGCTTAGTACGACGCCGTAACGGCCCTTCGTAGCACCTTTACGTTCGCAAGAGTCAGCCCTACCAACAACAGGGAGTGGTGTGAAGAACGTACATACCTCTTGATTCAATTGCCGACTCCCAGCTTTATTCAGGCTACACCCAGTGTTCTCTTTTCTACCTGGTTTCATTCGCGTCGTTTGGGAATCCATCTACATTCGCTTTTGTGCCTACGGATTCTGTTCCTTCTGACTGTTTCAGGGCCCGTGGATTTACGCGATTCGACATACACATTTTGCACAACGCGACAATGCGGACTCAGGGCTCTAGAGGGCGCTATGCTCAACGAGTGGCACGATTAGCTAGTCGACGAACAATTATTCACTCCCGGTTACCGAGGAACATGCTTATGTGTTGTGTGTCATGCTTGCGTGCGAGTCAGCGCACGTGACTTATGATGCTCGCGTATACATTAACCGTTAAGCGATGTTAGATGGCGCGGGCCGCACGAACGATCACTCTTCCGCGCCAAACGAGTTCCTCACATTATTTTCAATTTATTTACGTTTAAAAACTGTGTGCTGTACTGCGTGCTCTTTGAATGAACCACGGAATTTAAATGTCGTTGGTTCATCGCACTCAATGTGAGAAGTTAAGTATCAGTTGTAATTCTGGTTGAAAAAAAACAAGAAGACGCAAAATACGGAGCTGTATAGTATGCGGTAGAAGATTTATCTGCGTTCGGTAAATAATTCAGAGACGTAGTGCGTTTTCAACGAAGCGCTGAAGTGTTTTCGGTGATGCTGTTGCCATTTACCACGGGTATTGCCTCGACTCCACTGCATCTGCGCGTCTCATAGCTGCGTATTTCAGACATACGCTGACTTTGTGACGAAGATAACTTTTGAGGAACTACTTTTGGCTGCCGTGTATCCCTGTTTTAAAACGATCGCTCGCTTCCTCCAGCTACAAACCCAGAAAGTGGTCCGTTCCGTGAACCAGACCTTCAGGCTCGGCCAAGGTCATGCTGCCGGCTTCGTTCCACACGCCTCGCATGTAGAGACAACACGGGCCTAAGAGCTTCAGCTGAACGCTAGCATGGCGCGCTTTGAGAATACGAACAGCGGTTCAAAGTCAATCAATCGTGCGGCCACCCCCCAAAAGCGCTGGTTGATCCATATGAAATGTGTCTTTGCACCCATATGGTCGACGGCGCCATGCAGCACCTCTGCGTTGCCTTGTGGTGCAATTGTGGGTGCTGTAGCTGCTGCTAAAAAAGTGGCTGTCTGGCCTCCAAAGTGAGCATAACCGAGGTATCGATCCATAAACAGCGTTAAATACGCAAAGATTAAGTAGTTCACGGAAAAAGTAAGCCTCTCTGTAGCAGGGAATGTTGTTGGTAATTGTTAAATAGGGTGAGGAAACAAACGCATTAAGCAAATGTGATGCGCCAAATAATTCCATATGAATATGCAAAAAGAACGATGCATCAACATTTTGAAAAACCATGGAGCACTGGGACCGACTAGCCATGACTCAGAAACTTTGTGAACGAGTCGGCAAATATGGGAATGGCTAAAAAGAAACGAAAATAAACAAGTTAATAAACAATGACAATTAGATAAGTGTGCTGGCAGCTTTGTTTTATAGTCGAGTGCGTAAGTTTTAGGAGTATAGCAGGGTACAGTGTAGCGCCAGCTCTGCAAGAGACCGGCTTACAGAGCGGCGGATTGGTGGCGTGCAATCAAAATTCGGCGTTACACTGATTCATGACGTAGTGTTCACTGAAATGCCTTATAAATCCAAGAGAGATAATATTTATTAGAAAAAAAAAAGATTTACACTGCGAACGTTAGCGCATCGGCCCCTTCCCCTCTAAATATCTTGATGGAACGGCGTAAAGGCATACAAAAAAATTCTGCAAAATAAAAAAAAAGATGCTGAGCACCCGTTCCTGTTTATGACGAGAAATTCGAAGACTTCGGAAAGAAGTAAAGAAGAAAAAATATGCTTTGAAATTCATGGGGCGTTAGAAATGCGAAAAAATGCAGGCAATCGCAAAGCATCTTTCCGGCTAAACCGGAAGTTGAAATGTATGCTCATCTAGAAGTGTCATTCTCACACAGCGCACCGAAAGAGACATCTTATAGAACACCGAGAGAATCATGAAAGATATTAACAGCGCAGAAAAAAAAAACAAAACAGGTGTACTGCTTTTTTGCGCTGTGAATATGTCATAAGTATGAACCAACTCACCCAAGCATCTGTTTTTTAGAGAGAAATGTATTTACAAATAGCTTGAAATATACATTAAAACGCAAAACACGCCTAAAAGATGTTCCGATGCACGAATAGGAAAAATTGCTGAAATGATTTCACTATCAGATGAACAAGCGTTAAGTTTTGCAAAAAACATAGGGTAATCAGCAGAAGCTTCATTTAAAATTGGCAATATATATATATATATATATATATATATATATATATATATATATATATATATATATATATATATATATATATATATATATATATATATAGTTCAGAAACTTTTCGTTACTTAAAATTAGAAAACACGGTATGCTCTTGCTATTTCCGCTGCAACGTCTTGGGTGTCTCAAGACCTTAGGACATAATGGCACAACGAAATTTTCTTCTTTTCTTTTTTTGTGCGCAGGTCTACTTTTCCTGTTTCTTGAGAGTTATCTGGAGTCACGGCTGCAGAACAGTTGCAGGCCATTGTGGTGTAGTAAGCACGACACTTCAGGAAGAAGTATGGTATGTAAGCGTGTCCGATATAAAACAATGGGTAGCGTGGAGGTTCCGCCTGAAATTTCGTACATATATATCGAGTTTTCCATATCATTCCTCGTGACGGAAACAACCACTTCTGAAAAATAGCGAGAGCACTGAAATGCACAACGCGTACTACTTCACTATCAGTGCCTTTTATCTGCAGTGAAAAGGTGTTCCCGGATCACTTCTCCGTTAACATAAGCGTGCGCAGGGTTCCCCTTCGGGGGGTCGAAGGTTCGTCGCAGCGCCCTACTTCCCTATTAAGTCAATGTTTGGGGCAGACTTTACGCCGCCTCCGTTTAGGTGACTAGAGGCGGGGGGGGGGGGGGCAACTGCCCCCAGCCCCGCCGTGCGCACGCCTATGTCCGTGGATGGATGGATGGATAAACTTTATTGGGTCCTTAGGAAACACAATTGAATAACAACAGAAGAACACACACACAGAGTGCTTATGCACTCTACCATGCTTACAATGCTCGGTCAGCTGTTCAATTTGGATCGTATAGTATTGATTTCGAGGTCACGTGTGTTCCTTGTAGCGGAGGGCAGAGTGCGTAAGTACGACATGGTACGACATGGTGTGTGTGTGTGTGTGTTTGTGTGTGTGTGTGTTAGTGTGTGGGTTGCTTGCAAACGACCTATAGCTGCTTCTTTAATACGGAAGATTTCTAAACTACTGCAATTGGCCTTTAGCAAAAATGCTATAATAATAGGAACACACCACTGCTATTATTTTGGGTTGTACCGTTACTCGCCTCTTATCTTGTCCCTCATCTACCCTCCCACATAAAGAACACTGAACGCACTGATTGTGCCCCTAACAGCGACTACAGCTTCGCCATTAAAGTAAATGAAACGTCGGACTGTTCACTCTTACGCCCTCCCTTTTTTAAAAGCAAGCAGTATTGCCCAAGCTAGCACTGGCGGCATTTTGCCAGAAGGCGCATGCACTGGAGCATTTGTACAAGCCAGAACGACTTGTGACGGAGTTTGACATTTCCGCCGCGAGTCATTCTAGCTTGTAAAAAATGCTCCAGTGCATGCGGCGGAAATGTCAAATTTTCGTCACGAGTCGTTCTTGCTTGCATTCTAGCGGATGCTCCAGTGGATGCTCGAAAAATGTTCCACTAGAGAGCCTGACGAACAGTTTTCCGACAGCAAAAGGCTTCAACAGCCAGCAAGGCTCAGGCAAGGTGACTAACGTTACATATGTGCGTGGACCTAGCCGATTCAGTCTATGACAAGGTTGCAGAACGCGGTGGTCTGCGGAACGTTGTTCTCATTTTGTTTTGAGAGTAGTATATTGCACCCGACTCGCTAAAAAAACGCGGAGAGCAAGATACTAACACGTTTCATGGGATTACGTGCCGTTCTGCACTCCTGACCACCACGCCCGCCGGAACAGACGTTGCCCAGCTTCGAACGATCACTTTTCGACGCGCGCACATCCAGTGTCCGCCTACTGTACGATAAAGTGGACCACACCGGATGGCCCCCCTCATGCGAGACTGCACTTTGTCGCACTAAAACGCTGCAGCACTGCACAAGGCGTGGGTGTGAATGGGGCTACCTGGGTACACATTTCTAGTGGTGACAACAGTTCATTAAGCCCTACAACATGTCAGAAGTCAGAAGTGAAAGAAGGCAGTAGTCTTTTTGCAGTAAACTTCCATTCGAGAATGTATGTACTTCACTCAATGGTTACAAAAGGCAAGTCAAATATGAAATAATTTGACGAGTTATTGACTGTTCTATCCATTTTTTTTTATTTGTATATCCAGAACATGGGAAGGCAGGCAATGTTAGAGCCAGCTGTGCCCTTCTCATGATATCATATTTAAAAAAAACACAAAAAAAATTTTGAAAAAGGACATCAAAGAACAAAGTATACAAAAGAAATAATCAGAAGCACCATGTACATATGCAATTTATGGCGTATAAAAATGAGAAGAATTTAAGCGGCGAGTCCTATACACACAGGGTGGTCACACACATTACCGTGGCGAATAATACAACCTTTACATCAGTAGCACGGAAAGTCGAGCTAGTTGGTAGGAATGCATATTTGAATAGCGCAAAAAGACACAGGGACACATCGTCTGTATCGCCTTTCTCGCCTGTGTCCCTGTGTCGTTTTGCGCTATTCAAATATGCAACCTTTACATATCGATATCTTTTCAAGGATGCCAGAGAAAGTTTCTGGAGGCTTTTATACTCTCTCCAAGTAACCTGCACAGAAGGTACTCGCTATCACACGTGTCTCTGTACGTAGTGCTAATAGCATCAAGAACTGCGACACTCACAGACGTGCCAAGCAAGAACATAGATTTCTTAGCCGCAATGGAGCTCAATGTTAGCCCGCGGAAAGATTGTGTCTGTACAAGGGCACTCTCAGATAACAGCAGGCGAGGAAACACAAGACCCATTAGTCAAGCAAATGTACTGCGAGCTCCCTTTATTATGTGCCTCACGTCGACAAAGTAGCACGGCAGATTATCACGGTCATTTATTATCCGCCACCGTGTCTTCCCAGAGAAACAGCCCAGTCAGATTCAAGCAACGGTCACAACGTACAAGCTGTGACATTAGCGGTCCCTCGTTGCTGGTGATCTCTCATAGGTTCATCACTGAAGGTGCAGTAATTAGAAACAAGACAAACTAGCCTTGGTAATCTTTATCGATAATAATTTTTTTGATAAACCTGTCGTGCGAGATCGGGGGAAGTGGGGAGGAAGGGGGGGGGGGGCATGGTTAACCGGCAAACGCGCAAAATGCAAGCACACGGCCGAGATAGTGCGGACATTAATCCATGAGATCACAGTGGCGTTATAAATTTCCGCATGGCCTAATCTGTAGCAGATGATGATAGAACAACAAATGCATACGCATAGTATTGAAATGCAGGTATATTATTACGTTCGTTTGGTTGTGGTTAGATACTGTTCGTTCGTTAAAGAAGTATTACTATAGGTATGATGTCTTTCATCCTAAGGCGACATCAAGGATGTGAAGTGAAGCTTCGAAGATTTTGTCGGAATAAATTTCTTTAGTCGTTTTAAAGTGATAGGCTTACATCTCCATGCTTCAAGGCCGCGTTGTGAGGCGCAGAAAATAAGCAATCACAACAATGAAGACACTACAAAGATCAAATGAATTCGTCTAATGCATGGGCGTTGGGAAATAAAAGAAAACATGAATCTTTCCAAATCTCATGTGCGACCGTGCAAAAGGCGTGGCGCGGCCTCTAACCATAACTTCGAGAGGGATAAAAACATCGTTGAATGGCAATTTTTTCTTTTATATGGCGTGTTTCTTGTCACTTTTGAAAAGCTAGTATAATCTATGTTGTTACTTTTTTCACAGCACTTCTCGCAGCATTTTTGATGTTGCTTGTGCAACAATAATCGCTCATGAAGTGAAAGTTAATAAAAAATGTCTGAAATCAAGCGCAATGCACTCAAAAGCTGAAATATTTCAGACCTCTAGAACGTACCTTCGGTATGTGAACGTAATTTTGCTCGCTGTGTTCAATTTATTATTTGTCTTTTACGTCATGACAGTTGCATCACGAATTGACGCGAATACGGATTAGTCACGTTAAGTCAGAGAGCAAACATACATTAGGAATCATTTCTCTCCAAGGAGTAAAAACATTTACAGATAGACTTCCAAAGAGACCACGCAAGCAGCACGAAGGATTAGACGTTACTCAATTTCGCACAAAGCATTACGAAAACTTCTTTTTCCAAAAGAAATTGACCTTGTTATCGTCGGCATGTTGCAGCTAAGCGGTGTGTTTTTATTATATTTCGGGCGTTAAGATATAACTCCACTGAAACGTATAGCCTGTTTTTTTTTTCCTTTTTTTCGCCTTCGTTTTCCCGTGCTTTACTGTAGTAGTTTCATTGTACGTTCAACATCCAACAATAAAAGCAATAATAAAAAATGCTAACGGGAATGAAAGGAGCATTCATTTTAAGCTAGGTGATTTGGCATCGCGATCAAAAAAAGAGCATCTAAAAAACTGAAAATAAAAAAAAACATTTGGTGAAAATAAGGGCAACGTAAAAAGACATCAATGCAAATTAATGAAACGCCTTGTAATTGCTGGAGCAAGTGAGCCAAGGCGGTGGCTAAAGCACGAAACGTGATCATAAATCAAAGGGGAAGCG